>SJXQ01006664.1:72104-105762 GCA_006408695.1 Aepyceros melampus | reverse complement strand
CTAAACCCTAAACCTAAACACTAACCATAACCCCAAACCCTAACCCCTAACTCCTAACCCCAACCCTAACACAGATGTGTATAAGAGACAGGAAAAGGAGTACGTCAAGGCTGTATATTGTCACCCTGCTTATTTAACTTCTATGCAGAGTACATCATGAGAAACGCTGGACTGGAAGAAACACAAGCTGGAATCAAGATTGCTGGGAGAAATATCAATAGCTTCAGATATACAGATGACACCACCCTTATGGCAGAAAACGAAGAGGAACTAAAAAGCCTCTTGATGAAAGTGAAAAAGGAGAGTGAAAAAGTTGGCTTAAAGCTCAACATTCAGAAACAAACATCATGGCATCTGGTCCCATCACTTCATGGGAAATAGATGGGGAAACAGTGGAAACAGTGTCAGACTTTATTTTTGGGGGCTCCAGAATCACTGCAGATGGTGATTGTAGCCATGAAATTAAAAGAAGCTTACTCCTTGGAAGGAAAGTTATGACCAACCTAGATAGCATATTAAAAAGCAGAGACATTACTTTGCCAACAAAGGTCCACCTAGTCAAGGCTATGGTTTTTCCGTGGTCGTGTATGGATGTGAGAGTCGGACTGTGAAGAAAGCTGAGTGCCAAGGAATTGATGCTTTTGAACTGTGGTGTTGGAGAAGACTCTTGAGAGTCCCTTGGACTGCAAGGACATCTGACCAGTCCATCCTAAAGGAGATCAGTCCTGAGTTTTCATTGGAAAGAATGATGCTGACGCTGAAACTCCAATACTTGGCCACCTCACACAAAGAGTTGATTCATTGGAAAAGACTCTGATGCTTGTAGTTATTGGGGGCAGGAGGAGAAGGGGATGACAGAGGATGAGATGGCTGGATGGCATCATTAACTTGATGGACATGAGTTTGAGTGAACTCCGGGAGTTGGTGATGGACAGGGAGGCCTGGTATGCTGTGATTCATGGGGTCACAAAGAGTCGGACATGACTGAGCAGCTGAACTGAACTGAGAACACAATTGAAGCAGCTTAGTATGCATGCATGCATGGAACCTGCAAAGATCACTTCAGAAATGATGCCTGTAATGCCAAAGTTTAGCTATACTTGCCTGGTAACATTAATTAGTGAAATTTATTTGATCAGTTTCATAGTAAGAATCTGTCAGAGGTGATTTTCTAAATCACGGCTGAGAAGGTAGTTAGGAGCTAGTGTTTCCACCTTGTCCCAGTTTTCCTGGGACTGTTCTGATTTTAGCTCTGCGAGTCCCAAATCTCAGGAAACTCCTGATTGTGGGTCACCTAGCATGTCTGGTCATCAACTGCCTCTAATAAACAAACCTGGGGATAATTTGTAGCAAAATGTCAAGCCTGATTTTGCAGGATTTTATCTGGGAGTAAATAGGTAGATGAGAGGAAAGATTGACTCCTTCCAGCTTCTACAAACCAAAAAGACCCCCTTTGGTCAGAAGTAGAGGCCTGAATGTAGAATCTGGGCCATGGTTGGCCATGAGTGAATTGTGATAAAAATAGTCTTAAGTTGCAGAATAGCACTTTCCCCCCATCTTTTTAAAATTTTCATGTGCCTAAAACTAATTTTAAGTGTGAGAAGACTCTGGAAATTCAGAAAAAAATTAAGATTATGCTATTGTAGTTTTGAAGACTTCCTTAGTTTAATCTATCACCAAAACCATCTCTCAGGGAAATTCATGGTCAAAAAAAAAAAAAAAAAAGGATTCAGCAGACTTTTATACTCATTATATGAGAATACTGGAACTTTCTCTGAGTAGAATTTCTACTTCATGGTGCCTTTTGTCTATTATGTAGTAACTATGGATTTTTTAGGATGAGTATAGAGGATGAGACAAATTGACAGAATACAACTGATATATTACACTCCATTAAGAGACAAGCGTAAGAGCAAGTTCAAGCTATATTGGGTGGATTTCTGCAGATAGGGGACAGAGACAGTCTGCTTGGACTAGAGTGTGGTAAGCATATGGAGGGAATCTCTTCGAGGTTCTTGATGGCACTTTTTTCTGTCATGAGTGAGTCAAGGGGCAATGAAAAGACAGTTCGTGGGGCCAGGTTTAACTCTTAGCAGTTGACATCTCAATTCTTTGAGCTGTCTGGGTGAATTGGTTGAAAAGAAAACAGGGTAGTCATCAAGATCTGTGAGATTAGCCTTGCTCTGAAAGGTTTCGGACCTTGCTTCCTCTCTAATGTGAAAGACTGTGCCTCTTCCCCTATTAAGAAGAACCACTTTAGGTCATGACAGCATTGTGCATTACATTTGGGTGTGCTACTTCAAACTTAGGCCCTGAAGGTTGCTTGCTTTGAGTGTGGTCCAAAGTAAAAGAAGAATTTCCAACTGTGAGACTGTAAGATGTAACCACTTCTATCCCTCTGCCTTTATGAATGAATAGACACTATGATGTTCCACATGTCTGTGGTAGACCAACAGACTTTATTTTGGGGGGGCTCCAAAATCACTGCAGATGGTGACTGCAACCATGAAATTAAAAGACACTTACTCCTTGGAAGGAAAGTTGTGACCAACCTAGACAGCATATTAAAAAGCTGAGACATTGCCAACAAAGGTCTGTCTAGTCAAGGCTATCATTTTTCCGTAGTCATGTATGGATGTGAGAGTTGGCCTATAAAGAAAGCTAAGCGCTGAAGAATTGATGCTTTTGAACTGTGGTGTTGGAGAAGACTTTTCAAAGTCCCCTGGACAGCAAGGAGATTCAACCAGTCCATTCTAAAGGAGATCAGTCCTGAGTTTTCATTGGAAGGACTGATGCTGAGGCTGAAACTCCAGTACTTTGGCCACCTGATATGAACTGACTCATTTGAAAAGACCCTGATGCTGCGAAAGATTGAAGCGGGAGGAGAAGGATGGGACAGAGGATGAGATGGTTGGATGGCATCACCAACTCAATGGACATGAGTTTTGGTAAACCCCAGGAGTTGGTGATGGACAGGGAGGCCTGGCGTGCTGCAGTGCATGGGGTCGCAAAGAGTCGGACACAACTGAGCAACTGAACTGAACTGAACTGGAACCTTGGAGGAAAAAGTCACCCTAAAATTTTTAGAACAAAGCTGCCTTCATCAAGTAATAAGTAGCTTTCACCCTTCTGAAAAATAGCCACTCATGGTTTGTTACTGGGTCCTAGCAGAGAATAAACACTTGACCATGAGATATCAAGCAGCCATGCAAATGGAGCTTCTTGTTATTTATTCATTCAATGGGATACTTATTGTTTACCAGGCACTATTTTGAACATTAACATTCTATTAATTACTCAGGGAACAAAAGAGATAAAAGCAAGTTTGTTACATGGACAGTGCCTATGATGGAGGAGCAAATGATTAATCCTCCTTGGAATAGGTATTCATGCTCAAATTTCCATTTATTTTTCTGTGTATTAGCTTTTGCCAACTCTACCAACAATGAACTTACTGAATAATATATGCAGGGTCATATTAACAACAATGTTGATTTGAAATAGGAAACACATTGTAACACAAAAGAAGTTGGGCAATAAGCTACTGCTCATATGATTCTTTGGTTTCTCAATCATCCAGAAGCCAGTGGCCTTTTAAATATCATAATGACAGTATTTCATGTTTTCCTCCCCTGCAAATTTGACTGTACTGCCTTAGAACTTAAAATGTCCAAGGGATAAACAAAGATTCAACAATGTTTATTCTGAACTGGAAGCTTAAACATCCGTCTTGACATTTTGAACTTCATATGCAACTGGTAAATAAAAGAAAAAAAAGTGGATGCGTTATGGGATTAGCTCAAGTTATTAATCTTTACTTTCAAGTGGAATAATGTAGCTTCTACAGAAGTAGGATATGGAAAAAGATCAAAGAAATTCAAAGATTCATTGGAACTACCAAAATCTAATCATAATAGTTAATAGATAATTAAATATATGTCATAGTGGCAGAATAATGAAGAGGTTGCGTTTCTAAGGAATGAAGCTAGGTAGAGAGTCATGGAAACAAACTTATGGTGACCAGGGAATAAGAGGAGAGGGAGGGATAAACCAGGAGGTTGGGACTCACATATACATACTACTTTTTATAAAACAGATAACCAACGAGGACCTATTGTGTAGCACAGGGACCTCTACTCAGTACCCTTGAAGGATCTATATGGGAAAAGAATCTAAAAAAATAGAGGACATAATGTATATGTATAATGATACAGTTTGCTGTACAGCAGAAACAACACAGCATTGTAAATCAATTATACTCCAATAAATTAAAAAAATTTTTGATTTTTTAAAATGAATCCTTGCCATCTGAGTTGCTGGCTAAGGAACGTTCAGGGTATGGTTTGATCAGTAAAGGAAGAAATTCAATTCTGACCATAGACTGTATATATTAACTTTTTAAAGTTAAGGATTTCTTGTACTGCAAGATATTTACATGTCTGTCACTTCACAATTTGGAGTTTTGGACTTAGATTATGAAAGTTCATATCACTTACGTTCTTGATGGAAACTGGTATCTTAGACACGAGAGGATACTTAGAGGTGATTGGGTACGATCGGCTTTAACTAGGGATTTGAGGCATGTTTTCCATGGGGCATTTTATCTTGTAGATGCCTGGGTCCCACTCCAGTTGCTAAATCAGAATCTTTAGAGGAGACCTGGAGGTTTGCATTCTTTCTCTCTATTCCTAGATCCTATGCTAGATTCAGTAACTGAAAAAAGAAAATTGGGATTGCTTCCTTCAGGGGATGATTGAATCTATTAGGAATACAAGATCATGTTAGGGTATGTGCATATGTGTGTTGAAAATATTTATGAGGAAGAAGGTGTTATTTGATGTCTGCTAGCCTAAAGGAATAACTATCATGACAATTTGTTAGTTTTTAATGTGCCCGCCTCTGAGTTTCTTTACTACCTGGAAGGAATTCATGGTACTCTTAGTGAAAGATAAAACTTATCTCCAACTATAAAATTTGAATTTTCCAGATTCTATTTTTTCCCTCAGGTTTTCTTACAGCTATGGCATGGGTAAGTGACCTAGACTCGGTCAATGAACTGAACTAGCTCTGGATTTTAAACTAGAAGCTGGTATAGAAGAACCTTCCTGTCATTTATGATGATTAGTTTTCTAAATAGATTCTAAATAGTTATTTCAGTGTCAATGGTAGCATTGGCACTGAAATAGTATTTCAGTAATATTTCTCCTGTATTTTTTTTGAGATTCTGGTATCTCCAAACTACATATGTGTTGTCTGATAGTAGTAAAGCTCAGTAAGTGATATTTAAATTAAATTGAATCACTAGCTGTCTTCTTTCCTGCTAATAATCATAGTATTTTAAACCTGGAAGGGATTAAACAATTCTTTTAACTCAGTGTTTAAAGCAAGAAGTCATAGAGTTCATTTATTCCCTAAGTCTTAACTAGTAGGAGCCTATTGTATTGAGATCGCCAAAAAGTTTGTCTGGATTTTTCATAAGATGGTATGAAAAACCCAAATGAACATTTTGGCCAACCTGATAGTTCTCCAGAATAAAAATCTCTAGACAAAGGTGTTTGTCACAGTCTGGTCAAGAAAACAGAAACCACTTTGTATGTTTCAAAAAAAAAAAAAAGAAAGAAAGAAAGAAAGAAACTTATTGAGGTAATTGTGAAAAATCAAACAGGACAAAACGAGGCACCCAGAGAGAATGAGCCAGACCAGGAAGGCACTCCTTGCTTAAGGTTGTAGGGACAGATAGAAGAGGTGGTGATAGTCGTGCCCAGAGGACCCTCCAGGCAGCTAGAACCTCGATGGAGGTTTTCCTGTGGGAGCTGGAATCAAAAAATCAAAGGCTGTGCAGCAGGAGTGAAAGCCATGGAGTCAATTAAGTATTTCCAGTAATGCCACCCAGAACGTCCATGAGAAGTAGGCTGACTGTCTGCTCTTTAGATGGATCCTGATGTCTAAGCCTTAAATCAAGCACTAGGGGGCAATTCCTATTTCTACCTGTATTTCCGCATTCATTAGGAGCAGTAAAGCTACAGGGCTGGGGGCTGATACTATGGCTTCTCCCTTCTTATTCACTAATATCTTACCAGTGTTTCGCACTGGCCAAACCTAACCACAAGCCAACTGACAAAGAAGCCTGTGAAAGGTAGCCTCCAATGGTCTGTCTCAGAGTAAAGGAATGGCAAAAACAGAACTGAGCGCAAACAGGCAAATGATCAGACACTGTCTTGGAGCATAAGTACATCCCAGTTATACAAGTGATTTTGATGGTAAGTCTCAGTACAGAATTACTCCCTCATTTTTTAAGATAGGAAACTATGTTCCAGGTAAGGAGTGACTTTGGGCTCCCCTAGTGGCTGAGATGATAATCTGCCTGCAATGGAGGAGACACGGGTTTGATCCCTGGGTCAGGAAGATTCCCTGGAGAAGGGAATGGCTACACACTCCAGTATTCTTGCCTGGAGAATCCCATGGACGGAGGAGCCTGGTAGGCTACAGTCCACGGGGTCGCAAGAGTCAGACACGACTGAGCGGCTTCACCTTACCTCACCTTATAAGCTCCCAGATTCACTCATGAATGGATACACTGCAGGTCCTTCAGGGATCTCTGTGTCTTTGTTATACACGTAAGGATGGGGTGCCTGTTAGCACTAAGTGGGACTATTTAGAGGGACTGGCCTAGTGATAGAGCTCTAAAGACATAGTCTAATCCTATCATAGGTTAATTAAATATTTTATTTTAAAAGAATTTTTTACATTTAGGTGCAGTTGATTTCAAATATTATATTAGTTTCAGATGTACAGGATAGTGATTCAGTATTTTTACAGATTATACTTGATTAGAAATTACTACAAGATAATGGCTATGATTGTACTTATATAAGGCAGGTTAAATTTGGATATTTTAAACCAAATATTTTCTTTGTGTTCCTGTTGCCATCTCCATTTCCTATCTTCTGGTTACATAAATACATATTAGTATAGATAGGTGATAAATGAACCAAAATAGGCATGTGTATGCTTGGGCTCAGTGGTGTTTGACTGTTTGCTACCCCATGGACTGTAGCCTGCCACGCTCCTCTGTCCATGGGGCTTCTCCAGGCAAGAATACTGGAGTGAGTTGTCAGGCCCTCCTTTAGGGGATCTTCCCAATACAATGATAGAGTCCAGGTCTCCCTCATTATAGGTGAATTTTGTTTTTACCATCTGAGCCACCAGGGAAGCCCAAATAGGCAGGAGAAGGACCAAAATAGGGAAATGATAATGGCATGGATTTGGCCTTTAAGGTATTCCAAAAATGCTGTGGGAGAATTAGTACAAAAAACTTGAGCTTCACTGAGGTTAGTGACATTATAATTGGTGGTATGCAGCAGGAATAAAATATGTACATAATATTCAAAACTAGGTGGGAAGGGATATTTCAGATGAACAGGCAATCAAGAACAGTTTCCTACAAAGTTCAGCTTGCTAGGAAGGAGAGTTGACAAGAGCATGATACATTACTGGGACCAGGAGTAAGTCAGTAGACTTTCAGAGTATCTACTCTGAGCAGAGGAATGAATTAAACAGGAAGTGAGGCAGAAGGCAAGTCTATAAGGAAGGAATGGGGATGAAGAAAAGGTGACGGCTCAGTGGGTGTGCAATAGCAGAGTTTCCTCAAGGTTAATATAAGCTAACAACTGCATTGTACATTTCAGACCCACAAGCTGAGTGCTCCTAAGCGAGTCCTGTCCTGATTGAATGGGTTCAAGACCAGGGTGGGGCTGATTCTAGGTGAAAGATGGACCTGACTGCTGCTGGATGAGCCTGAGAAGACAGGACTGATGTCTGCTCCTCGTCACTATCTATCAAGTGGACTTGAGATGTAGATGTGGCTAAAGATTCACATGGTCTTTAGCCTCTATATTTGTGTTTTCTGATTTGGTTCCTGACCTCACTTCTGCCCAGAGCCTCCAGACCCCGTGATTTTCTTACTTGGTGTTGGAACCTTAGGTAGGAGGTCCCACAAGACATTCATTGTTCAAGACCTCACAGGATGACAAAATCAGTTTTCCCTGATGATTGGCATATCTAGTGGAAATCCCTCTAGAAGACTACTTATTATGATTGCCTTTACTTTTAAAATTATGAAAATCATATTCATTGATAATTTTGAAATTACATCAAATCATTTAATGTGAAAGCATTGTCTGCCATTCCCTCTCTTCAGTTCTACTCTGTGTTGGTAAACAATTTTAGTTACCTGGTGTGATAAAAGATTCTGAATGAGGAGAAATTATTTGACAAGCCCTACTGTCAAAGAATATATATTCCTTTGTTCAAGGAAGAATTCCTTCTGACCTCAGACTCTGAAATATCTTAAAAAGTTTGGCTCTCAGATTTTGACACGTGATCTTCCTTTGAGTGGGCTAATTAAAAGATATGTTATTTAGGGGGAAAATACAGGCAATTATTCTGATGTTTCTTCCTTAGATGATGAAATATTGAAGTGCTTAGAAATAAATTTTGCCTTAATAACTTTACCAAAAATTTCTCCTGAGCAGAATCCTTATGTCAGAGTTGCAGTGTATTGATATCTAAATACCTTAGCCTTTTAATCATTGGAATGATTGGTGCTAACAAGAATAGAAAATCTACTTGAGATAGAAAAGAAAATGAGAGAGCAAGTTTTCAAAACATATAGATGATTTATGTCAAGTAGACAGAATCATTGGTGGTCAACTATATTTTCAGTATTTCCTCAGATAATTTGATGATCATTCGATCTTGCTGTAGCCCTGCCTGGAGACAGAGGGTTAGGTTTTCTTATCAGCTGTCAAGGGTCCCTGTGTAGTTGAGACTCCAGTAAATTTTCTTCATTTTATCAGACATACTTTGGAAAAGAATTTTGCTTTGCTTCCCTATGTCAGGTGCAAGAATCATTTTTGGCTAAATTTGATATTTAATTTTAAAAAATCCTCTTATAAATCTGTTCAGCTGCCTGAGTCACAAAGTGATTGACCACTTTAATTCTAAGTTTTTATTCTTAAGGGAAATAAATTTTCAGGTATGTTTCCTACATCATTAGCATACGTTTGACAGGTATTTTTAATCTGACTTTTCAGTCTCCTTCATTTCATCTTTTTGTTTCGCTAAGATTTTTGAATGAAAATCTTTTCCTTTAGACAATAGCTAATTGGCGAAGGTGGGAGGTGAATGTTGATTATTTAGTGAGTTGGTTAGGACCAGTATTGGCTCCCTACTTGTGATGGGTGTAAGGATAAGTTAAAACTTCCATTGCTATTGCTATATCTCGATTAGGAGATACAGAGACTCAGCAGAGAAAGATGAGTCTTCTCTGCAGGACAATGGGAATTCAAGGCTTGGATGAAAGAACAAGTAGATAATTTATAGCTCTCCAGGACAGAGAAATTGTGTGCCTCAGTAGAATACCATGGAAGAATAAAGAATAAAAATTTTTTTCATTGGAATATAGTTGATTTACAATATTGTGTTTGTTTCTGCTGTATGGGAAAGTGAATCAGTTATCATATACATATATCTTCTCTTTCTTAGCTTCTTTTGCTATCTAGGCTCTAGAGATTGTCATAATGAGTGAAGTGAGTCAAAGAAAGATAAATATCCTATATCACTTATATGTGGAATCTGAAGAAAAGTGTACAAATGAACTTATCTACAAAGTGAAGCCTTTTTTTGTTTTGTTTTTCAGAACAGATGGTTAAAGCTGCAAATAATACCAGTGAACATTCTTTAGTATTGAATCAATTGTGAATGAAAATATAACTGACAGTGAGAATGACCCAGAGATGTTTTACAGTCTTTTTGTCCCTGGGGTTTGGGACTGGGTCTCAGGGGTTACCATGGATCTGTGCCTTGAGACCCTCAATGCTGGGAAATACTAACTACATACATTTTTAAGTCTCTTGGGACTAGTGAACCCAAGACTCCTGATAAAAGAGCTTCCTGGTGCTTTGAAGATGGGAAAGCTCTAGGCAACTATTGATCTTGCCATCTAACCATAGTACTTAATGGCAAGATACCCTGTATGTGTGCATATTAATACATATACCTAATTAATACATAATAATACATATAAGATGCCCTGTATGTGCACACACGTACACATGCAACATATTGTCAGAATTCCATTTCAGATATATTTGTTTGATAACTTTTGTTTTGCTTTGTTTTCTATTAAATTTTGTTGCAGTATGCTGCTGCTGCTAAGTCACTTCAGTCGTGTCCAACTCTGTGCGACCCCAGAGACGGCAGCCCACCAGGGTCCTCTGTCCTTGGGATTTTCCAGGCAAGAACACTGGAGTGGGTTGCCATTTCCTTCTCCAATGCATGAAAGTGAAAAGTGAAAGTGAAGTCACTCAGTCGTGCCCGATTCTTAGCGACCCCATGGACTGCAGCCCACCAGGCTCCTCCATCCATGGGATTTTCCAGGCAAGAGTACTGGAGTGGGGTGCCATTAGATGACCTTATTTGTGAAGCAGAAGTAGAGACAGAGATGTAGAGAACAAATAAATGGATACTGAGGGGTAAGGGGGTGGGATGGGAGGAATTGGGAGGTGGGGATTGACATATATATACCTTTGATACTACCTATTTTATCACTTTTAACATGCTATCTAATTCTAAAAGTTATGATACTTAAAGGTATGACCTTCTGAGAGGATAGAACAGATATATATCTTGACTCTACCACATACTAGTGGTAAAAACTTGGGAACAGGAATTGCCACCTAAATGTGTTATTATGAAAATAAAACAAGGGTTTAAACTATGGAGTGCAATACCTGGATGTAGTATATGCTCAATAAGTGTTGGCTATTTAAAAATAATTTTTCACAAGTCTCTTAAACTCTTAGCTGAATTTCTCCAACTGTGTCATCTGTGAACTTAGAATAGTAAAGGTTTTGCACAGAGAAGGTGGGTAGAGTATTTGATCATCTCATCCTGTACTGTATCTTACTTTTTATTTGTTAGTAATTTGATGAATATAGGACTTGTCTGCCTAAGTAGCTTAAAATATCACACTGGGAAAGGAAAATACCTTATCTGCTTTTGTTATTCTCGAAGCCACTTAACGCAGTGTTAGACAATGAATCTCCACTGGTTTGCAGACAGCCATGCTTGTACCTCTCACATTTCTCTTCTGTCCCACCATAGCTACCAGCATCAATTCTAGCTTTTGGACTTGATGTTAGTGAAGGAGATGCAGAAGCTTTGGGTTTTAGAGCACATACAGGAGTCATCTATAATTAAAATTTCAATAATGCTCTAGGTGGCAATACAGTTACTATCCCATATAAACTGTACAAACATCAACTTGAAATGTGGAATTGTTTTCTATTTTTGTCTATTTGGTGCCAATTCATCCATCTGACTGTTGCTATTTTACAACGTATAACCTGGCTGATTTTGCCATTTTAGTTGGTCATCAAAAAATATAAATCAATTTTTTGATATCTATCTTGATTATTATCTGCTTTATAAAATAACTATGTTACACAGAAGCTGTTATTTTCTTTGGAAGTGGAAAAGAATGCTGGTTTCCCTTGAGGAATAAAGAAATTTACTGTGAAATTCATGTTTATTCTGTGGGGAATGTCCTATAAACTGCAAAAGAATTCACAACTTTTTGTAGTTTGGCATAAAGGACAATTCTGGTGATCATTCTGATGTTTGAAAAATGAAGATTGAAATAGGAATTTACCTCCTTGTAGAAGAAGAAAAGAAGAAATATGTAGAAAAGAAGAATATCTAGCACTGAGTTTATGGAAGAGAGAGAAGGTGCCTGTATTTAGGTTGATTTTGAGCCATTTGTGGGTGGAAGACAGGCAGGGAAGCCTTTCAACAAAGAGAAAAGAGCAGAGAGTAAGCAGACAGAGGACAGAGAGATGGAGACATAGACAAAGATGGAGAGAGAGGTGGTGCAAAGTAAACAAGCAGATACAGAGAAGGAGGCAGAAGAAGAGCTAATGATTCAGGAGAGACACAGAGAAATGAACGAGAGGGCAGGACTCTTCCAAATCATCATGGGGAAAACTTATGGGAGATTTTCCAGTTTCACAAAAAACATATGGTTCCTGGAGCCAGGAGCCTGGATGCTCGGACATCCATATCCTTTTGTAACACACGCACATGTGACAAAACGCTGTCTTCAATGTGCATGGAAATGCATTGTTAAAAATCTGATGTTTATGGGTTTTGAAAGGTGTGGATTTTGGTGAAAGACTCCATACTGATGGGGTCTGTAGTTTTGTAAGAAAGTCTGTAGAATGTTTTGCACATGTTAGCTTCAAGGCATGACTGATCTGCTTTCTACCCAAGATTATGCTCTGTGTTTTCTTTACTATCCCCCACAGATATCTCTGTGATATCTGTGCTCTCTGACAGCCATCCTATGCCTCTTTTTCATGAGGTTATAAAATAACATGAAGAAAAATACCTTGACAATTGTGTGCTTTAAAAATAGAACATCATCCATATATCACTGTTCTCTTATTTACCTAAGATGGTTAATACTTAGATTCAGATATCATAAGGGAATGATCATATCTATTGATTGTGTTGATAAAATCTTATTTTTCATTAACTCCTTCCTCTTCTTAAAAATAGCCATTACTCTACAGGATTTGCTTGGCATGTGATCTTCAGCTAAAGACTATATAATCTAAATCTTCCTTATAGTGAAGAGGAGTAATTTCAGGCCAACAGAAATATGAACAGAATTAATGAATGTAACTGGGGCTTCCAGTGTGGCTCAGTGGTAAGAAATCTGTCTGCCAATGCAGGAGATATGGGTTCAATTCCTGGGTAGAGGAAGATCCCCTGGAGAAGGAATGGCAACCTTCTCCTGTATTTTTGCCTGGGAAATCCCATGGACTGAGGATTTGGTGGGCTACAGTCTATGGGGTCACAAAGAGCTGGACACAACTTAGTGACTGAGCAAGCACAATGCATGTAACTAGATGGTCAGATCCATAAAGACAGACTCCAGATTTTTTTAATAATTATTCGCGTTGATGGACTATGGATATGAAGGGAAGGCTTCTTTGATCTTGTAATCAAGGACCTCTGGGACCTTGGGGCACATCGGCTTGCCAGTTCTGGGATAATGTTTTCTGGACTTCTATACGAGAGAGGAATAAGCTCCTATCATACAGGCCACTGCATTTGGGGGTCTTTTTGTAATAATGCATTACAATTTAAATCCAGTTCTAAGCATTTTCTTATTAGGCTGGTGTGAAATTCAGCACTAGTGAACACTGGGGGCATCTCTCTTCCACTTGGACTTGGAAAAATCCTATAGTCTTGCTCAGTACACTTGGGCAGGAGGAACTTTTTCAGTCATTAGTCTACACTTGGCTCTACCAGGAATTTTGCTGTTCAAGCCCAGATGGTCTCTTCAGACCTGGAAAAGCTGTTGACTGTGATATCTCTGTGGAAATACTGGGTGAATTCACTTTCTAGGGCAGGGCCATTAGGCACCGTGTAGTTCTCCACCACTCAAGGCCCTCTGATTTCTGAATTTTTGTCCTTTTTGCCAGAATCTTCTGATTTCCTGCCCTCGAGTACTTTTTCCTCTTTCACCTCATAATTAGACCCTTCTAATAACATCAGAGAGATTTCAAAAAAGAAAAGTAATGCCACTATGACTTCTAACTTCACTATCAAAAAATCCATCAAAATGAGGGAACATGAGAGTCCTACCTGCCTGTTTAGAATGGTGGCAAAAAGTAAAAGAATAAAAATAAGCATTAGGAGCATATTTAATATAAAAGATTATAGAAATATTTCTAAAGAAAAGTTAATTTTAATGGTCCCCAATGCAGTGCGTATGTGATAGAAATAACATGTTGATTCAGATTGGGATTTTAATAGATGGCTGTGATGAATTACTAAAACTTTGACTTTTGAGACCTTAGCATTTTCTGGCAAAACTGAATTGAACAGAAAGGGGAGTTACCTTGTTGGTTTTATTTTGCGTAAAGCATTGGTTATGAAGTAGCCACACTAGGGAGGGATGCTCATGGCACTTGGAAGATGTCTATATCCCATAATATTCTCCAGCAACCATTGGTGACCTTAAATCACTACCACTATGTTCTGTGATTTGATATGGACCTTAAAAGAAGTTAATATTAAAAATTAAAATATAATCAGTGATTAAAACCTTAATACGTGCTGCTAGATGCTTGGTTCCCTGGCTGACAGCACAGGAAGTCCTAATGACTGAGGAAAAGAGAGAGGGATTGTGCAATTGGAGTACAGCTCCAAATAGAACAATTTGGCAGGTATGGTGACAATGGGATTTGAAAGAAGCAAAGACAAATATCATATGATGTCACTTATATGTGGAATCTAAAAAAAATTGGTACAAATGAACTTATTTACAAAACAGAAATAGACCCACAGACATAGAAGACAAACTGATGGTTACCAAAGTAGAAAGAGGGGAAAGGGATACATTAGGATTTGGGGGGATTAATAGATACGGACTGCTATCTATAAAATATAGGACTTCACTGGTGGTCCAGGGGTAGGGACTTCACCTGTCAGCGCAGGGGGTGGGGTTTGATCCCTGGTTGCTGTGCACCAGAAACATTGTAAATCACCTATACTTCACTTAAAAAAAAAAAAAAGGATAAGGGTAGAGGAAGGCAAAATGGGGATACAGTATGTCACTCAGTTTTTGAAGCCAAGAACTGCTAACAACATTAGTAAGAACCCAAGGGAAAAGTGGTAGAAAGTTGTATTTTCTTTCTGTTTTGAAAAGTTGCTCCCTGGATTATAGCTTATTATAGTATTTATTTTACTACTATGCTCTATTGTAGTTTCAAATATGCTTATTTTTATATATGCCACATACCACAGATTTGAGGAGTTTACAGAAACATTGCTGACAAATGTTCATCTAGTCAAAGCTGTGGTTTTTCCAGTAGTCATGTATGGATATGAGAGTTGGACTATAAAGAAAGCTAAGCACTGAAGAACTGATGCTTTTGAACTGTGGTGCTGGATAAGACTCTTGAAAGCCCCTTGGACTGCAAGGAGACCAAATGAGTCAATCCTAAAGGAAATCAGTCCTGAATATTCATTGCAAGGACTGATGTTGAAGCTGAAACTCCAATACTTTGGCCACCTGATGCAAAGAACTGACTCACTGGGAAAAAACCGGATGGTGGGAAAGACTGAAGGCAGGAGGAGAAGGGGACGAGAGAGGATAAGATGGTTGGATGGTATCACCAATTCAGTGGACAGAGTTTGGGTAAACTCTGAGAGTTGGTGATGGACAGGGAAGCCTGGTGTGCTGCTGTCCATGGGGTCACAAAGAACTGGACATGACTGAGTGATTGAGCTGAACACAAACATTATAACAAAATATAAACATTTACAAATTAACCTTACAAGGTGAATTGAAGGCAAGAAAGTAAAAAGAGGCTTGTGAGGAGTGTAGTATAGAAAATGTGGGCTATGAAGTGCTTTTGCATGCTTGCTGATGTAGGTCGAAGAAGTAATAAGATTTCTAGAAGATCTGATACAGAGGGAACGAGTAAAAGCCATAGTTTTAAAAACATTTCCTGTGGAGTATGGAGATCTTCCTCTCTCTAGACTCACATCTTCCAGTGTCCTGGTCCTAGGATTTCATGTTCTCACTCTCTAACCCCCTGGCTGTAGCCCGATCCTCCGTTGCAGGGGTGGAGGGAGTGAGGGTGTGCAGAGCATCCACCTAGAGTTCCGGTGCGTCAGATGCACTCAGCTATGGCAACTCTGTGGGATCAGCTGAGGTCCTCTCCCTTCCTAGCCCTCTGATGAATTGAAATCGGGCAGGAAAACCTACATCCCCATTTGCTTTGCATCCAAGAGTTTTCCTATCTCTGTCCTGAACTTAAGTGCCAAATTTCAGAGGCTGCAGGGAGACTTCCTGGATTCAATGGGCCAGCCCCTCACTCCTCTCACTATTTCTTCTATTGTTTTCCTCCTACTAATTCTTCTGTTGCTCTGGGAATCACACTATCTAACTTTGGTGTAAAGAGAAAAGTTGATGTGGGTGGATTGTAAAAGTAGGAGATACACAATAGTCTTTATTCCTTAGAAAGTCATGTCCCCCAGTGGAGAATGGCTGCTTGGTTGAAGGGAAGAAAGAGAGAGAGAGACAGAGAGCATCTTCCTTCCTATTCTAAGCAGACACAGTGTCCTGGCCTGAGTTCTGGAAAAACCTGAGCAGAGCCTGAGATGAGCTTTCCCAGAGTTCATTGACTTTAGGCTCTGTAAGAACTGAGAAGAGGACAACAGAGGAGAAAGCAAAACCAGTCCCAGGGTCTGCTATTGAACTGGTGACTGCCATGGACAGCTGGAGATGCCTGAGATACAGGAAAGGGTTTATCCACTTGGACCCCTGCCTCGCTGGGCAAGGGTGGCTCTGTGGGGTGACTTTCTCATTCTCACAAGTTTGCCAGCGTGCCCAAATAGCTGTGTAGTCCTGTGGGTGTCACTCACAGCCTCAGTAGAGATGTATTGGCAGAAAGCGAGATAGTGTAGCTGAGGTGAGCACTTGCTGGGTTACATCAGCCCAGGGTCAGTTGCCGTAGCAGTACTGGAGTGAAAAAGGGGCAAAGAGCTTGTGAGACAGGGTGTGAGTGGAATGTGATATATTGGGTTGGCCAAAAAGTTAACGTAGAAAATCCTAAAGCAACTTTTTGACCAACCCAACACACAGCATGGATACAGTTTGTTTAAATTTCACATTTATGTGCACTCAGTGAAAATCCTGTCCAAATTCTAGAGTTGACTGATATCCTGAGTGTCGTTGCAAATTTTTATCTTTCTGTGTTTATGAGTATTTTATTGGAACATCGAAAGAAGCTGCATCAAAGAGTTTTATTTTTGTTTGTTCAGCCAGATCTGTTGCCTGTTGCAATTGATTTTACAATAAGTGGAGTTCAAAATCAAATACATAGAGAACAAAGAGAGAATAGAAAAATGGGAGAGATAAGAATAAAATTTAAAATCATCAAATAAATTACAGATAATTTACAGAAGGTTACCATAATACTTTTAAAAGGTGAAAATCTAGCATTTATTCTAAGCAGGATATGTGTACGTTTCCTGAATTGAGATTGTATTTTTTATTTTATTTTTTAAATTAATTTATTTTAATTGGAGACTAATTACTTTACAATACTGTGGTGTTTTTTTTGCCATACATTGAAAGTTAGTCATATTGAAGAAGCAAGCACTGTCTCTGTTCCTCCCAATTTTTTCTGTCACAGGAACTAATGATAAGGATTTAATGTAAGAAAATATAATGAATGAGAAAGTGACTGAGAAAGAATATGAAGATTAAAGAAAGATGGTAAAATAGAACTGTCTGTGGGAAAGAACCAACCAAGTTTTCAGTGTTGATAAATCCTAAAGTGATGTGAGATGTTAAATTCTAAGTTATTTATGTTTGTGATGAAACCTGAAAACAATGTGGGAATAGAAAAAAAAAAAAAAGAGAGAGAGAGTCTGAATTGTGTTATGTAGAAAAATGAGAGGAAAGAAAAGTGCTAAAGGACACAGCGGTACTCTTGCTCACAAAGAGGTTTTGTCCCAAACTATCAAGTTTCACACCAGATCTTTGGCAAGAGTCAGAAATCTCCTTTCCTCTGTCCATGTACCTCATGCATGACCTTTGAGGATATTAGTAATTGTTTTAATAATACAAATATTGTTTAAAAACTTGCCCTGTACTAGGTATTCAGCAAATGCTTTAGCTTAGGTTTCATTGTTTAATTCTCATGAAGACTTTAGGAGGGGGATTTTATTATTTCTATTATTATAGACTAGTTTAATGAGGCTTAGAGAGGAGAGTTAAATTGCCCAAGGCTGGAGCTAGTAATAGCCAAATTGGAGGTCAGCCTAGTTCTGACCTCACTGATGGTATTCCCAACCACTTAGCTGTCGCCTGGAGAAGGCAATGGCACCTCACTCCAATACTCTTGCCTGGAAAATCCCATGGACGGAGGAGCCTGGTGGGCTGCAGTCCATGGGGTCGCTAAGAGTCAGACACGACTGAGTGACTTCACTTTCACTTTTCACTTTCATGCATTGGAGAAGGAAATGGCAACCCACTCCAGTGTTCTTGCCTGGAGAATCCCAGGGACGAGGGAGCCTGATGGGCCACAGTCCATGGGGTTGCTAAGAGTCGGACACGACTGAGCAACTTCACTTCACTTTAGCTCCCTGCCGGTAAATAGGACGAGAGGAGCAGTCCTGATATAGAGAGATCCTTGACTTCATATGACAATTCTGTAGGCTTAATGCTCCTTATAACCTCAATGATTTGAATATAACCCCATGAATATAAGGCCATGTGGTCTGACAATGGATATCTTCTGATTTCTGTATTTACCTGTATAAAGGTGGAATCAGGGGCTTCCTGGTGGCTCAGTGGTAAAGAATCCCCCTGCCAATGCAGGGTCCCTGGTCCAGGAAGACCCCACATGTGAACGGGGTGGGGAGCAACTAAGTGTGTGTGTGCTGTAGCTACTGAGCCTGTGGTCTAGAGCCTGGGAGCTGCAACGACTGAGTCCACCCTCCCTAGAGCCCGTGCTCCGGATCAAGAGGAGACCAAGCATTTCAACTAGAGAGTAGCTCCTGCTCTCTGTAGCTAGACAAATGCCCATGTAGCAACAAAGACCCAGCACAACCAAAAATAAATCAGTAAATAAATAAAATTATAAAAAGATAGATACTATATTATAACACTTAAATAATATTTTATTCTCATTAACATGTACTGTTATTATTATATTACTATAACAGTTATTAAAACTGATAAAACTATATAAAGTCTGGCTGCTGGTATAAAGATCTATACTGTCTTTATGTGTGCATATTTTATCATCTATTCTGTTAGCTCTCCATCCACCTATATTGTCAACATCTATCTACCTAGTTACTACAGTTCATGAGTGCACAGGTCATGTGTGGATAGGCAGTAGGAATATAAATTATTTTTCTCAGGACATTGATGCTGTTAAACAGACTACAAAGGTCATAATGACTTGGTATACACATCTTTGTATTCTGTCTTCTGACAACTGAGATAGGTTGGAATGATAATGACCCTCATATGGAAGTGGTTACAAAAGTGTGTGCTTTTCCACATTAGTATTGGCTCCAGTTTCTCTCCAAAGATACTGCGGTTATCAGATTGCTAAGAAAATAAACGAGCACCTTGTGGTAGGGTCTTTTGTGCCCCTGGGAGATGAGCCCAAAAAGTAAGTTCTGATGCAATGAATGAGAATAGCATGTAGAGTAGGTGACAGTCTGATGGATTTTAGTAATAACTATAGCCAGTGCTATTGAGGCTTGATCCAAAGCTTTTTTTTCTTAAATTTTTGGGAAATTCAGGAAAAATCAGGACTGTCAGATGGAATTGTCTTGTAAATAGCCCATGAGTGGGCTAGGATTTTCTGTATGTTCTATATAAAAAAAAGAAATGCAATATACACCTTCATCATAATTTATACTATGAAAACCACTAATAATAAAATAATAATATTAATGGTATTAATAATGTATTAATAATGAACAGCAAAATTCTTTACCTCATATCCTTCCATTTTCTATAAACACAACAGTATCCCCAGTCTTCTAGGTGCTGCTTTCAAACTTCCCAAAACACATTCACCTAACCTGTGCATTCCTTTTTTTTTTTTTTTTTTGCCTTCTTTAATTTCTAACCCCCTTTCGCTCCAGGTAGTTATTCTCTGTGCATTCCAGAATAAACCCTTAGCCTGTCATCCCCATTTTTACCACTAACATCACAAAAAGTTCAAGTCATTAGTTTTCAAGATAGAGCATCTCAGAGGCTCTTCCATTTTAAAGTTGGAAGTGTGAGGTTAGGGAAATTGCAAGCACTTGAAATTTTTATAGTTTCTTTATTCCAATTATAAATACTTACTTGAATAATCCCCCCAATTTCCCTACCCAACACCATTATTTCAAGGATAAATGTAAAATACTGAGAGATTTTAAGGAAGAGGATGATGAGAAGTGTAGGATCCGATTTGCATTTTGGCTGCTGAGTAGAGACTAGATGAGAAAGGAAAGAGTAGTGAGATTTAAAGCAGGGAAAAGACCAGGATAATCCCTGTAAGGGATGATGGTGGTATTAAGGGGCTGCAAAAGATAAGTGGGTAGATTCAAGAAATATAAATGAACTGTATCAACAGGGCTTCAGGATTGACCAGATATGGCCAGTGAGGAAGAAAAGAATCATCAATGTAAAATAAATTCAGTGGTGCCTTGGACAAAGTTAAGTCCAAGAATCAAGACTTAATCCTTCTGCTCTGTTACTTTGTCCCTCTTGCTGTCCTATTCTATGCTCTCAAGATGAAATAAAATGATTGAATAGTTAAAATGGAAGCACATCAATTTATGAAAAGGACCAAGATTGTGTAAACAAAATATTTTGGCTTGTTTTACATATCTTTCTTTGACTTTGAAATAAGTGGGATCCTTTAAGAAATATTTTGAAAGATACGAGATATCAAGTACCATTTGACAAGAGTGATGATCAAAATTAGAAAACAAAAATATGGGCCAGACCATGAAGTCAGAGATCCCTGATGATTTTTTTTTTTCTCTTCTGAACAACACAGTGGTTCTTTTCCCTCTCAGGAAAGAAAGATACTTTCTAAATCCCATATCATCACTCTTCTCCTGGGCACGAAGGTTTGCAGGAGGGATGAGGCAAATGTACCTCTACATCTCCAGCTTTCTTTGTTTGTAAGACTTTCAAGCCTCTTGACGAGAACTCTCTACACAAACTGTTAGAACTCTGCACTTAATGAGTCAAGAAGTAGGATAGAGGTCAGAGTGACTGTGTAAGGTTGTTTTGGTTTAGGGGAAAAAATAAGAGAACTGGATTTTCTTGAGTGTTAACTCTGACCTTGATAACTAATAGCCTTATGGCCCCACTTAAATCTCTGAGTCATTTCCCCCTGTCCTTACTCAGTGGTGCTATGAGAGTTAAATGAGAGCGATAGCGATTACTGTATTCCATTGTCTGGAAATCCCAAGGGACCAGGAAACTGATGTGAAGCATGGACCCTTTCTGTCATGGCTTGAGCAATTTTCCCACTTCTAATCTTTCTTCTCTATTGGTAAGTGACTTAAGCCTATGGTTGGGGCAGGAACAGTTTTCAGGGGAGGGAGGTCAAGGGTGGGTATCTCTATTCCATTTTTTTGCCTGTTGTATATTTCACTGATGGCTCGTTTAATGTTCCTCCCATGTTTTGTTGGAAATCCTTGAGTTTTCAGTCTGGAGGAAATGAGAAGCCATCTTCAAATTTAAAGCTGAGTGTCTTGGTCAGAAGCTAAGTCAGAAAATGACTTTATGGTCATTTTGTCTTCATGTTCCCTCTTCTTGGCAGATGTGAACTTGTTTGGGGGGTTTTGGCTGGCTTTACCTTTGCTCATCAATAGTTTTTAACTCATCATCAGAAGCCTACATGATTTTAGTAAAAGAGTCCAAACTTCAATTTAGAGCAGAACA
Source organism: Aepyceros melampus (assembly GCA_006408695.1). Taxonomy (NCBI): domain Eukaryota; kingdom Metazoa; phylum Chordata; class Mammalia; order Artiodactyla; family Bovidae; genus Aepyceros; species Aepyceros melampus. Next base: position 84,209 of record SJXQ01006664.1, on the reverse strand, counting down.
TTTTGCTATGGCAACCCTGAAACATGATTATTTATTTTGTTTCTGCTTGAAACTTGTCTTAGTTTTTCTTTACAAAAGAGCTTACCCTCTGTTGAAGAGTTCATAGTTTTACTGTTTATATTATACTTGAATTCTGATGATAGTACTACATGCTTTTTAAACCTTTAAACTAATGTTCATAAAAATAACTAAATTATTAATTACACAAAGGTTTGCAGAGCATCCACGATGTATCTAATTCTAGGAACAGAGAGATGAGCAAAATCAAAATCAGTTCTCAAATAGAGCTCATAGTTTAATGGAAGACCTAAGTAATATTCATGTGTAAACAAATAAATAATCAAATTAGCAAAAACATGCATAGGTACATATATGTAAATATAAGTATAGAATTTTGAATTCAAATTACTATGAAGGAAATAATAAGGTGCTGGGTGAAAGTAAGTATCTAGCTGGCCTGGCAATTAAATTTCTATGGAGGTGATATTAAATAGTATCCTTTACACAAAAATCTTATAGACAGAATCCATTGCATCATTTTACAGATAAACATATTAAGATTCAGAGATTTATATGAATTTCCATCATCAAACATTAATTAATAATAGATCTGTGATTAACTCCAAGTGTTAGCTTGGCTACAAAGTCCCTGCTTTTAACATTACTTTTCTCAAAATATGCTTATATGTACTTCCTGAATATTCAGTCTTTTGCTCTTCTTTTATATACATATAACCAAATATTGCTCATTTGGTTATATGTATGTATATATGTATATATAAATGGTGACTGCAGCCATGAAATTAAAAGATGCTTATTCCTTGGAAGAAAAGTTATGACCAACCTAGATAGTATATTCAAAAGCAGAGACATTACTTTGCTGACTAAGGTCCGTCTAGTCAAGCCTATGGTTTTTCCTGTGGTCATGTATGGATGTGAGAGTTGGACTGTGAAGAAGGCTGAGCAGTGAAGAATTCTTTTGAACTGTGGTGTTGGAGAAGACTCTTGAGAGTTCCTTGGACTGCAAGGAGATCCAACCAGTCCCTTCTGAAGGAGATCAACCCTGGGATTTCTTTGGAAGGAATGATGCTAAAGCTGAAGCTCCAGTACTTTGGCCACCTCATGCGAAGAATTGACTCATTGGAAAAGACCCTGATGCTGGGAAGGATTAGGGGCAGGAGGAGAAGGGGACAACTGAGGATGAGATGGCTGGATGGCATCACGAACTCCATGGACGTGAGTCTTAGTGAACTCTGGGAGTTGGTGATGGACAGGGATGCCTGGCGTGCTGTGATTCATGGGGTCACAAAGATTTGGACACAACTGAGCGACTGAACTGAACTGAACTGATATGTATATAAATAAACCAAATGAGTAACATTTGGTTAAGAGTTGATTGGTTGTGAAAAGGTTGCTAAATATGGGTCTTTGCTGGGTGCTAATCTTAGACCAAAACATCATTATAAAGTGGATCCCAGGAAGAAAGCTCTATGGCAGCACTCCTGAATGCATTAAAGGGTTATAGATCTCAAACCAATGGAAAGTTTTCTTTCTGGGTTTTGAAAAATGTCCCCCTCCCTTGTCCTTTCTTTGCAGCTCTCTAATCAAAGTAACCTGGCTCCTGGCACTTCTCTTGACCTCCAGATTTTGGTCTTTCTTCAAATATGAAATGTTTAGGTGATAGGTGAAGTCACTCAGTCGTGTCTGACTCTTTGCGACCCCGTGGACTGTAACCTACTAGGCTTCTCTGACCATGGGATTCTCCAGGCAAGAATACTGGAGTGGATTGCCATTTCCTTCTCCAGGGGATCTTCCCCACCCAGGGATTGAACCTGGGTCTGCCGCATTGGAGGCAGACGCTTTAACCTCTGAGCCACCAAGGAAGCCATGAAATGTTTAGCTGAGGATAACACTGTGAGATGAGCAAGTAGAAGGTGAATGAAAAATAATGGTACACTTCTACAGATGAAGATAGTGAGATTTGAGGAGACTCCCAGGAAGAACAGTTAGTAAATGATAGAAGTGTAATTCAACCTGAGGAGTAGGCTTCTGTCTAGAACTAGATTCTGGATTCAGAATAGAAATCCACTGCAAAGTCACTCACATATGAAATCTGAGGCCCCTTCTTCCTGTTTCTCCCCACAGTCCAAGGAAGTCTGTTTAGTTTAATGGGGGCAAATAAGTAATACTCAGTTTCAGAGTAAATCATGGAAGGAGGGATTTTTTTCATAACAGTATATAATCAATAGAAAACATCATCAGTTAGTACCTCTCTCAGACCAGCATTGATTGGCAGAGAGCAGGAGGGAAGGAATTCCTTTTGTGAACAGTTCCTATTACAGTTTGAGGATGAAAGAATCGGACACGACTGAGCGACTGAACTGAACTGAACTGATGGAATATTACCTCGTCTTATTGGGGTAATTGACAACTAAAGAATGATCTATATCTGAGACCTTTAAGAAAATTGTAACTGTTATCTTTAGACCAACTCTGTATTTCAGTTGTACTTTATCAAAGTGGTTTCAGGTCAGCTAAAATGTATTGAAACTCCTCTCTCTGTCTCTGTGCTGTGTGCCTTTCTATTGAATATATACTATCATATTTAAATCTTATGTGCTACTTGAGATACTGTGATAAGCACTATTTGGCTTATGGAATGATTAAGGCTCAGAAAGTTTATACAAATTTCCATGATGAAAAAAAGAAAATTTATGCTTTAATCAACTGTTTATAAATTCTTGCAGGGAGACCTATTTTCGTTGAAAGTGTGATTTTTTAAAGACCATTTGGAGTGGTTACTGAACCTCCAGGATATGAATGTGGGTGAAACCCTGTGTAGATTGTGGGTGAAACCCTGTGTAGATTGTGGAAGAATATTTTTCAAGTTAAGAGAGCCAGAAGGCGTGGATGTAAGGGAGATACGGAAGCATAGAGAAAGACAAAGGTCCTCACCTGTAATGCCTACTACCAGGTTTTAGAAAACTAATCAAATCCTTGAAAATCTTGAGGCAAATATATTTTGAAGTGCAACTCTTGAACTTTGCCTTGTTCAATGATAATTTTTTTTGGCGGGGGGTTGGGGGGGCAGCTATGCTGCATGGTATGTGAAATCTTAATTTCCCAACCAGGGATCAAACCTGTGCTCCCTTGCAGTGAAAGCATGGGGTCTTAACCACTGTTCCACTAGGGAAGTCCCAACGATAATTTTTAAAAAAGTAAAATCAACTAAGTCAGACAGAGGAGAAATATTGTATGAAATCCCTTAAATGTGGACTCTAAAAAGAAATTGTACAGATGAATTTATTTATGAAACAGAAAGAGACTCACAGACTTAGAGAACAAACTTCTGGTTGCTGGAGGGGGAAGTTATGTGGGAAAGAGATAGCAAGTTTGGGATGGATGCGTACACTTTACTATGTTTAAAATGGGTAACCAACAAGGTCCTACGGTATAGCACAGGGAACTCTGCTCAATGTTATGTGGCTGCCTGGATGGGAGGGGAGTTTGGGAGAGAATGGATACACATGTATGGCTGAGTCCCTTTGCTGTCACCTTAAACTATCACAACATTGTTACTGGTTCTACTCCAATATAAAATAAGTTTTAAGCAAAGTAAAATCATTAATTATATAAAATTAAACTTGTGTCAAAATCTTATATCTCATTAATTGCAAGAACAAATAAAACATTATCAGCAGTACAAAGGAATATTCAAAGGATCTGCATTTATTGATATAAAATCAGCTGGGATTACTGAAACTATTTTATGAATAGGTGCAAAACTAGCTTCTTCCAGTGGAGAAGGGCTATGAATTACATCTCCACTGGTCAAAAGGCATTTGTGTTTTAATGGGTAGGAATCATTTATATGTATTACTATCATTTTCCTACCAGTTACGGAGTCATGAAATAGCTTGAAGACCAGAAAGGTACAGATAACCCAGAAGGGTTGTAGGCCACTCAGAGACTATTTGGCCCATTTCAAAGTCTTTCACAATTTTCCCTGACAGCCATCAGATTGTTGTGAGCAGCACTAGAGGAACAAGTGTGAAGCCAAGATGCTGACTTGGAGAGAAACCTGAGGAACTAAGCAACTGGGAATCCATGAATGTGAAGGGGAGGGCTTTGGACTTTGACAGGGGGTAGAATCGGGGTTCAGGCCAAATTTAACTCAGCTGACATATGGTTTACATTTTCTGGTCCGTAGAATGGTAAGTAGGAAATTGAGATAGAAACCCCAATTTTTCTGCCTCCAAGTCCACTACAATTTTCACTTCACTGCGCTATATCAAAACATTCTAAATAAGAGCTCTCTTTCAGTGTGGTTAAATGAATGTTGAATGATACCAAAATGAAAATTTTATCCTTAGCAGAAAGCATTGAAAACTGAAAGCCTGTGTTGATTGCCATGTACTCATTTGAGTAGGCAAACATTGTGAATTGAATTGTGTCCCCCTGGAAAAAAAAAAAAAACTTTTCTCAAGTCCTAATTTCCTGTACTATGAATGTAATCTTATTGGAAATAGAATCTTTGCAGATGTAATCAAATTAAAGTCATATTGGCTTAGGGTGCCCCTAATATGAAAGAAAGGACAAAGAAGTTCTGAATGTAGAGATGCGGAGTTAGAGACATACACAGATGGTACATGACCCTGTGAACATGGAGACAGAAACTGGAGTGATGTAGCCACAAGTCAAGAACAACAAAGATTGCTGGCAACTACCAGAGTTAAAGAGATAGGGGAGGGGTTCTTCTCAGAGCTTCCAAAGAGATAATGTCTGTACCTACCCTTGATTTTGGACTAAGACCTGTCTAAAAGAGCTGTGACATAATGAAATTTAAGAGCAGGTCCAGGAGACATGAAGAAGACATGCAGGAGACGTGGAGAAGGAAATGGCAGCCCACTCCAGTATTCTTGCTTGGAGAACCCCAGGGACGGGGGAGCCTGGTGGGCTGCTGTCTACGGGGTCGCACAGAGTCAGACTGAAGTGACTTAGCAGCAGCAGCAGCAGCAGCAGACATGCAATAGAGAAGGTGACACCTTCTATTATTTTCCAATTTGAACCAACTTATATTTTCCAAAAATGGTTTTTAACAGCTTATAAGAAATGGCAACCCACTCCAGTATTCTTGCCTGGAAAATCCCATCAACAGAGGAGCCTGGCAGGCTACAGTCCATGAGGTCGCAAAGAGTCAGACACAACTGAGAGACTTCACTTTCTAGTGATAACGTACAATACAGAAAGGATAAACCAATTTAAAGTAGGTAATAACAGTGATATACCAAAACAAAACAAAACTTGGAAAGATAGCTTGGGATGTGGGATACGAAAGATATTACCGTTTTTCTTTTTCATTCTTCCCTTCTCTTCCCTCCCTCCCTGTAACAACAGAAAGCTCGAGAGGAAAGATTCCCTAACTACCCTGTGAATGGAGTTGCATGACTGTTCTGAAGAACTGAGACTACACAGTAGTGGAAAAATTGAGGTAAGGGAAGCTCATGAGAGAAAATGGATGATCCACTTCAAAATTTCCTACTCATCTTGTGGAGTATATATCAGTGTAAAAAGTATGATTAAGACAAGCATAGTCATTTTAATTTTTCTTTCAGATTTTGTATGTGCACACACTATTTTGGACTATGGGCTGTCTGGTTGATTTAGGGTTGGTTTTCATAGAAATTGACTTGTATGCTTGTTAGTTCAAAGTCTGTGTCCTTAGTTGTACAGTTAGCTCCATGAGAGCAGGAACTATGTCTATTTCGATCAGCCAGAATCCCCCAGAAACTCCATAAGTGCTTAGACACTTCAGTTGTGTCCAGCTCTTTGCAACTCTATGGGCTATAGCCCACCAGGGTCCTCTCTCCATGAGATTCTCCAGGCTGAAATACTGGAGTGGGTTACTACATCCTCCTCCAGGGGACTCTTCCCAACCCAGGGATCGAAACCCGAATCTCTTAGTGGGTTCGTTACCACTAGCGTCAGTTCTTAACAAATAATAGGCATTGCATCATTTGTGGGTGAACTAAAGGAAGTAAATAACCTAACAAACCTTTTGGATAGTGATTGGTAAAGCTTTATTTATTTATTTATTTTTAATTAATTTTTATTTTTTAGTTTGTTTTGCTTTACAATACTATATTCGTTTTGCTATACATTGACATGAATCAGCCACGAGTGTACATGAGCTCCCAATCCATAGTGTGGTCTTTTAAATTTACCAACCTGATTGGTTTGTAGCTGCTAATATTTGGTTGGCAATTAATAGCTCTGGTTGTCTTATTGGAGCAGAGTCTTGCTTCCACACCAAATTAGTTTTGTCTTCATTAACTTTTCCTTTAATAAGTGCCATATTCACATGGCATTTGCAGCTAAAAATAAATAAAAATGTATACTTTATTTTGTATTGTGGAACCAATACAAATAGATTTCAGGAAAGTTGCAAATATATTACAAAAATCCCATATAACCCTCATTCATATTCACACACTCTGATGCTGGGAGGTGTTGGGGGCAGGAGGAGAAGGGGACGACAGAGGATGAGATGGCTGGATGGCATCATCGACTCGATGGACATGAGTTTGGGTGAACTCCAGGAGTTGGTGCTGGACAGGGGGCCTGGCATGCCGTGATTTATGGGATCGCAAAGAGTCGGACACAACTGAGCAACGGAACTGAACTGAATGTTAAAGTGACAGTGATAGTTGCTCAGTCGCGTCCGACTCTATGCAACCCCATGGACTGTAGCCTACCAGGCTTCTCTCTCCATGGAATTCCCCAAGCAAGGATATTGGAGGGGGTTGATATGCCCTCCTCCAGGAGATCTTCCTGAAACAGGGATCAAAACTGGGTCTTTTACATTGTGGGAGGACTCTTTACCATCTGAATCACCAAGGAACATCTTACACAACAATGATATATTTATCTCAAATACAGAGTTAACAATAGAACAAACTATTAATTAAAATACAGATTTTATTTGAATTTTACTAGTCTTTCCACTAACTTCTCTTTTGTTGTTGTTGTTCAGGATATAATTCATGCATTGCCTTAAATAACTTCTTAATTTTTAGAAGTTTTTATTGAAGAGGAGTTGATTTACAATGTTGTGTTAGTTTCTGATGTACAGCAGAGTGATTCAGTTATATCAGTATATACATATTCTTTTCTTATTCTTTCCATTATAGGTTATTACAGGATACTGAGTATAGTTCTTGTGCTATACAGTAAGACCTTATTGCTTGTCTAAGTGTGTATCTGCTAATCTCAAATTCCTAATTTATCCCCCTCCCCACTAGTTTGTTTTAGAAATAATTTCATTTGTAACAGTTAAGTAACTATTTTGATATTTAGTGTACATAACATTTATAATGTACCATACAAATTGTAGGGCTTCCCTGGTGGCTCAGAGATTAAAGCGTCTGCCTGCAATGTGGGAGACCTGGGTTCAATCCCTGAGTTGGGAAGATCCCCTGGAGAAGGAAATGGCAACCCACTCCAGTATTCTTGCCTGGAGAATCCCATGGACAGAGGAGCCTGGTGGGCTACAGTCCACGGAGTCCCAAAGAGTTGGATATGACTGAGTGATTTAATTTTCACTTTCACAAATTGTAATATATTTTTTACTACATAGTTTTGATGGGAACTTCTTTTAGTGACCATTTTTCAGGTAGCAAAATAGCACTCAATATCTTTCCAGGGGGCACAGACTGAATCCAACAATTTTCTGGTCTCAGCTCATTAGGTTTGAGTAGACTAGGGGCCATGATAGTGGTCCTTGTTCTTCAGAGGAATTATCTTGAGTATAAACCTAAGCATTTCACACATTCAGCAGCAAAGTTTCCTTCATGGTGTATAAGCAGTGGTTGAACAACAAGTTTGTTAGGGATACTGCATTGTACTACAATTGGATTTCTTTGTTAAGAGACTTGTCAAACCAGGTAACCATTCTGGTTTCCTCTGATTTAGATACTCATTAGTGCACTTAGCTTCTCAGAGCTCAGTCATCATAAGTTTCAGATTGCATATTGGACAGTTTATGAATAAAGATTATCTATCAGGTTTTATCTTATCTTAACCTAACTGAACTCCAGTACTTTGGCCACCTCATTCGAAGAGTTGACTCATTGGAAAAGACTGTGATACTGGGAGGGATTGGGGGCAGGAGGAGAAGGGGACGACAGAGGATGAAATGGCTGGATGGCATCACGGACTCGATACACGTGAGTCTGAGTGAACTCTGGGAGTTGGTGATGGACAGGGAGGCCTGGTGTGCTGCGACTCATGGGGTCGCAAAGAGTCGGACACGACTGAGCGACTGAACTGAACTGACTAACCTAACTGAATCTGAGAAAAGATTCTCTTTGACAAATTAGAAGTTCTGGCAAAATACACATAGCAGCATTGGCTGGAGGGAAGCAGCATCTGTCCCTTTGGATGGAACATTACCTGTCCTGGTTACCATCATCATCACATTTCCCTAATATCAGATAATTCACTATATTGTCTAACTGGTTGTTTCATATAGCTTCATATATAGTATGGGTCTGTGTCTCAGTCTTCTGTTATTCTCATAAAAATCTTAATAAGAGAACCTGATCAGTTAGCTAGTTGTAAGAAAAGACCATGGTTGACAATTTTAATGTAAAATCTAGTTCTCGAGTGGAAAGATAAGGAAATAAAATCCCTTGTCTAAGGTTACTTGAATGTGATCTGTTGCCATCTAGGAGGACTGTATCTGTACTGATGGATTCTCAGTGCATGTTTTTATTGATTTGAGCTCTGTATTTGTAGTGTCCACATAACTTCTCCATTGTGTTTATACCCTCATTCCCTACTCTATCTCTTGAAAAATCTCCATGGTATCTTTGTAACTAACCAGGTAGCATTTTTGATCTGGGTGAACAATGATAAAACTATCATTCTCTTAGATTTTTTTCTAAAGCTATAGCTTGAAAAACCTCAGAAAGGGTGAATTGATTTCTTGGGAAAATTACATGAAGAAGGGATTCCAAGAACACTTGCTCCTGGAGAAGTTTTATTTCTTCCAGATCATCTGGAACTCAAACAAAGTGAAACTAGCAATTTTATCCAGGTTTCAACAGAGCTTGATTGCTGTGTGTTGCCATAAACCAGAACAATGAAGTATACAAAACCCTTTTATGACTTATTTATTCACTGGTTCAAGCCATCTGTTTGATATTATGTGTCTGAATTTTGAGAAAGCAATAAAAGCCAAGCAAAATTGAGGAAATTAATTCACCTTAAGAAAATGACTTTGCCAAATTGTTGCAGAATAATATTCAGCCCTGGGTAAATTATATTTCTTGTCCATAGTAAGCATACATTCTCTGCTATTCACTCACTGTCCTTCGTTGGGAACAGGTAGTCTGGCATCATCTGAAGTAGCCCTGAGCTATGAATATTTTAGATAGTATTAGCAGCTTCTCAGCTTTTCAAAACTGATTTTGAGAGTGAGTTGGCCTGTCTCACGGTAAGTAAGAAAATCATTGACTGGGGCCAAGATGTGGAAATCAAAGCTATTGTGTTTTGATTTAATGAAGACACTTATTATTCTCCAGGGATGATCTCTGCTCTTGCTGGAAACATGATGTTCTCTGCTATTGTAACTATCATATCCAGCATAGACCAGATCCCTACCTTCAGACCACCTGGCAATCCAGGGTGAACCATGTTTCTCTCTGGCTCTCTACCTAACGAAGGAATAATTTCCACTGCTTTAGGTTTCCAAACAAGATTAGAGCACAGAGCTCATCATGATCCTGGTCTCAAAGATGGGACATTGCTGTGTTGCTGGTATTGAACTGTTAATTTTTTATAGATTTGCTTTTCATCCTTCTTCACGCATTTGTGTGTGTGTGTGTGTGTGTGTGTGTTTGTGTGTAGGGTGGGGTTTTGGATATGAATTCCAAGTTCCTCATTGGATTTTGTATCCTATCCCTTTTATCATATCATAAAATGGCTCTCTTGAAGCTAATCTTGGCTTTGTATCTTGAATCACTTTCTATTTTCTTCTGGTACCTTAGTTTGACATTTCTTTAGCTCTGCTTGTTTGGACAGAAATTCTTAAACTCTGTTTCTGATCTTTTCTGTTGTTCACAGGATTATCCTCATTCTTCAAATTGATACCTGATCATAGATTTCAGATTTTTCTTGTTGAATGCCTGGGTACTATATATGGCCAAAATCTCAGTTTAGGAATGATGGAACTGGTGCTGAGGAATCACGGAAAGGTCCCATACCTGGGAGTTAGAATTTGCCACTTATTATGACTAGTTTTGTAATACTGGGAAAATACTATTTCTCTTTCTGCCATGCCATTTATAAATTGAAGAATGACAGTCATTGATTTTCAAACTTGCTTTTTAGGATATGCTATGTTTTCTTAAAATAAAATCTTAAGATAAAATCCATAAATTAGGTTATAGGGGAGTTGCTTTGCTCAAAATAGTGGTGTGGGTTCAAAATTTTGTCTTCATATAACTGCGTTTACATTAGGAACCATTCCTTAATATGTCACAATGGACCCCCATGTAGAACAAGTTGAAAATCGAGTCTCTCTTTAGAGTTCATCTAAATTCTATAAAACATGTGGTGTTAGGTTAAGCTTAAAGTGAAACTTTGCAGAATATGATCAGTTGGGAATGATAAAACTGGGACTAAGCTGGTAAGATAAGAATACANATTAACAAATTGAAAAATAAAAACCATATGATTATCTCAATAGATGCAGAGAAGGCTTTCGACAAAATTCAACATCCATTTATGATAAAAACTCTCCAGAAAGTAGGAATAGAAGGAACATACCTCAACATAATAAAAGCTATATATGACAAACCCACAGCAAACATTCTCCTCAATGGTGAAAAATTGAAAGGATTTCCCCTAAAGTCAGGAACAAGACAAGGGTGCCCACTTTCACCACTACTATTCAACATAGTTCTGGAAGTTTTGGCCACAGCAATCAGAACAGAAAAAGAAATAAAAGGAATCCAGATCAGAATAAATCTTTTACAGAATAAAAGATCAGAATACAGAATGAGGAAAGAACATGAAATTTAATGAAGAAAAAATGAGAACGGTGCAGTGACTCAGCTTTTCTGCTTTTCCTAGTGTGTTGAGATTATTTTATTTTATTTTTTTATATAAATTTATCTATTTTAATTTGAGGTTAATTACTTTATAATATTGTATTGGTTTTGCCATACATCAACATGCATCCGCCACAGGTATACAAGCGTTGGCATTACTTCTTCGATGGATTTGCCAGTGAAGACATCTGTTTCTGTACTCTTGAGTGCAGGGAGGTTTCTGATTACTGATTCAATCTTCTTACTAGTTGTAGGTCTGTACAGACGTTGTATATCTTCATGATTCTGTTTTGGTAAATGGTATGCTTCTAGGAACTTATCATAAATACTGTGTTTTGTTCTTATTATTTGTTAGCCTTTTCTTTGTTATGTGCAGGTTCCCCAAGGATTTATTAATACTTATTGACCCTCAGCTGATTCCTCTGTGCAATCACTTCTTTAGTTAGTTCATTCTTCTGATTTCAATGTTTATCTCTGATTTCATGTTTCACCTTCTTATGGGACATATCACCTCTGCTTGATTGTACACATATCAGATGAAACATATTCAGTTCAGTTCAGTTCAGCTACTCAGTCGTGTCCGACTCTGCGACCCCATGAATTGCAGCATGCCAGGCCTCCCTGTCTATCACCAACTCCCAGAGTTCACTCAGACTCATGTCCATTGAGTCCATGATGCCACCCAGCCATCTCATCCTCGGTTGTCCCCTTCTCCTCCTGCCCCCAATCCCTCCCAGCATCAGAGTCTTCTCCAAAGAGTCAACTCTTCACATGATGTGGCCAAAGTACTGGAGTTTCAGCTTTAGCATCATTCCTTCCAAAGAAATCTCAGGGCTGATCTCCTTCAGAATGGACTAGTTGGATCTCCTTGCAGTCCAAGGGACTCTCAAGAGTCTTTTCCAACACCACAGTTCAAAAGCATCAATTCTTCGGTACTCAGCCTTCTTTACAGTCCAACTCTCACATCCATACATGACCACATGAAAAACCA
>SJXQ01006664.1:0-70254 GCA_006408695.1 Aepyceros melampus | reverse complement strand
GATCTCTAGTCTTTCCCATTCTGTTCTTTTCCTCTATTTCTTTGCATTGATCGCTGAAGAAGGCTTTCTTATCTCTTCTTGCTATTCTTTGGAACTCTGCATTCAGATGCTTATATCTTTCCATTTCTCCTTTGCTTTTTGCCTCTCTTCTTTTCACAGCTATTTGTAAGTCCTCCTCAGAAGCCATTTTGCTTTTTTGCCTTTCTTTTCCGTGGAGATGGTCTTGATCCCTGTCTCTTGTACAATATCATGAACCTCCGTCCATAATCCATCAGGCACTCTATCTATCAGATCTAGTCCCTTAAATCTATTTCTCACTTCCACTGTATAATCATAAGGGATTTGATTTAAGTCATACCTGAATGGTCTAGCGGTTTTCCCTACTTTCTTCAATTTCAGTCTGAATTTGGCAATAAGGAGTTCATGATCTTAGCCACAGTCAGCTCCTGGTCATTCACATGTGAAGACATTCACATATGTTTTTGTTGACTGTATAGAGCTTCTCCATCTTTGGCTGCAATGAATATAATCAATCTGATTTCGGTGTTGACCATCTGGTGATATCCATGTGTAGAGTCTTCTCTTGTGTTGTTGAAAGAGGGTGTTTGCTATGACCAGGGCATTTTCTTGGCAAAACTCTATTAGTCTTTGTCCTGCTTCATCCTGTATTCCAAGGCCAAATTTGCCTGTTAGAAACATGTTAGCCATGTTTAAATTCACAGCTAATCTTTGCTAATATGTTTTTCCAAAAACACCTCTTCTTTCTATTTGAGAATTCATAAGGATTTATTTTTCCTACTGTATTAGTATAAGTCCTATATTTAACATTAGATTTTCTGTAACTTTGCTCTATCTCTGTGGTCTATTCACTATATTCCTTACTATTCCCCAACACATCACTTGATCCTCCATTTATGCTAGTTCCTTTATGATTTATCCAATGATTCCTTCATCCTTCATGTTTTATTTTAATTACACCTCCTAATTCACACATGAAATTCATTTTCCCCCATGTTTATAGTTTTTTAAACTTTATCTTGAATCCTACTTTCTACTTGATACCTTCCTCTAGCAGTTATTGTTGTTCGGTTGCCCAGTCATGTCCAGTGCTTTGCAACCCCATGGACTGGAGCATACTGGGTCTTTCTGTCACTCACCATTTCCTGAAGTTTGCCCAAGTTCATGTCCATTGCATCGGTGATGCATCCAGCCATCTCATCCTCTGATGCCCTCTTCTCCTTCTGCCCTCAATCTTTCCTAGTATCAGGGACTTTTCCAATGAGTCAGCTGTTTGCCTCGGACGACTAAAATATTGGAGTTTCAGCTTCAGCCTCAGTCCTTCCAATGAGTATTCAGGTTGATCTCCCTTAAGACTGACTGGTTTGATCTCCTTGCTGTCCTCTAGTAATTAAGTGTAGTAAAATCTCAAGAAAAAGAATTTTTTCACACAGTTTAGAATGTAACTTGCTCTCTAAAAATTTTATGGGTCATCATTTGATCTTCCCGTACTTTAGACACTTAACAACATGGACTCTGTCCCTAACAGAGTTAGACAAACAATAGATGCTTGAAAATATCTTTGATCTCTAGCATTTGCTCTAAGTTAATGAGAAATTAATTAGGTTTAGAAAGCAAATTTTCAAAAATTTTTAGGGAAAAAGTGTATCATGTAAGATTAAATATATTATTATCTGCTCATTTGCTGAATTTGTTTTTCAAAATATCTCATAAAATTTTTAGTTCTGGTAAAAATCTGCATTTTTTCTCCAAACTCATATATATGAAGAAACTAAAATGTAGACACTTTTAAGGAAGGAATTACTAAAATTTCACAATACCTTTTAATTTGACTTTTTTTTCATTTCTAAAAACCTAAGTTTATAGCAAGACGATTGCAGCTTTTTTATTGTTTGTTTTGTTCTTTTTTTAATAACTAGGAGTCTTGTTTTAAGCACACAGACCAGCAACAGTTTTTTGTTGTTGTTTGTTTTAAATCACTGCACTTCTTTATTATCTTCAAGGTCTTATTTGGTTGACTGTTAGGGTTGGTTGGGCTTCCCTGGTGCCTCAGCTGGTAAACAATCCACCTGGGAGACCTGGGCTTAATCTCTGGGTTGGGAAGATCCCCTGGAGAAGGGAAAGATTATCCACTTCAGTATTCTGGCCTGGAGAATTCCATGGGTTATCCATGGGGTCACAGAGTCAGACACCACTGGCTTTCACTCGTAAGCTATTCAAATACTTTTCTGTGGCCAACAGCTATTCACTTGTCAAATAAATGTACCTATTCTCTCCTGGAAAAGTTCAGGATGTATGGTGTACATAGAGCTTTGTAATTTCTGATTTCTAGAGACCCAGATGGTGACTGCAGCCATGAAATCAAAAGACGCTTGCTCCTTTGAAGAAAAGCTATGACCAACTTAGACAGCATATTAAAAAGCAGAGACATTACCTTGCCGACAAAGGTTCATCTAGTCAAACTATGGTTTTTCCAGTAGTCATGTATGGATGTGAGAGTTGGACTACAAAGAAAGCTGAACGCTGAAGAATTGATGCTTTTGAACTGTGTTGGAGAAGACTCTTGAGAGTCCCTTCGACGGCAAGGAGATCTATCCAGTCAATCCTAAAGGAAATTAGTCCTGAATATTCACTGGAAGGACTGATCCTGAAGCTGCAGCTCCAATCCCTTGGCCACCTGATGCAAAGAACTGACTCATTAGAAAATACCCTGATGCTGGGAAAGACTGAAGGCAGGAGGAGAAGGGGATGACAGAGGATGAGATGGTTGGATGGCATCACCGACTCAATGGACATGAGTTTGAGCAAGCTCCAGGAGTTGGTGATGGACAGGAAAGCCTGGAGTGCTGCCGTCCATGGGGTCGCAAAGAGTTGGACACGACAGAGTGACTGAACTGAACTGAGAGACCCAGCAGTCCCTGTGGCTCAGATAGTAAAAAATATGCCTGCAGTGCAGGAGACTCAGGTTCAGTTCTTAGGTGGGTAAGACCTCCTGGAGAAGGGAATGGTTACCCACTCCAGTATTCTTCCCTCTAGAATTCCATGAGCACAGGAGCCTGGTGGGTTACAGTCCATGGAGTCACAAAGAGTTGGACATGACTGAGTAACTAACTCTTTCAGAGACTTTCAGTAGCAAGTTTAGGGTTAGAAATCATACAGCTTGTGTTTCTATTTTAGCTTCATGATTTCTTGTTATACAGCCCTCTAAAAGGGTCTTAGCCTTTATAATCTTATAGTCCTCATTTCCAAATGAAATAATGTCAGGGTTTTGTGGTGGGAATAAACCAATAAATAAAACTTAGCAGACAATGAACACTCAAATATTTTCTGTAATTATTATTATTGCTTGATACTTATTTTACCTTTGCCTTTGAAATCTTATGACATGAATACTTGATTTTTCTTTTTTATTACATATAAAGTACTTTCTTTGAGGATACATTTGTTTTTTTATTATTTATATTAATTAAGCAAATGACTGATTATCTAATTAGCTGTAAGCCCATGCTAAAATGTTATTTTCCATTCAATCTAAGTGAAGTATAGGTTATTTTTCTTAAAACACAATTGCAGTCAATTCTTTGAAGAAAACTAGCCTTAAGTTAATTCATAATCTTGCCACCAGTTTTAAAATCCAGGCAGGGGCTGGTTATGGGTCATAGGAATGAAGGAGACTCTGACTATAGCTCTGATTGAGGTAGCTCCATTGGTATATTTTTTTGGTTTTCATTGTTTAAAATTTAGTTTCATATTGGAGTATAGTTGGTTAACAATGTTGTGATAATTTCAGGTGTATAGCAAAATGTTTGTTATCCATATTCCATTAGTAATTAAGGGCAGAAATGAAAAGTACTGGTCTGTCATCTGTGTGTGGGCTTAACAAAACCCTCATGGTTAAAATTCTCCTAGATTCCTTATAGTGTGGACCTGCAAATGACACAAAGCACTCTTATTAAACTCACTCTAGCTTATAAAGCAAATCTGTTTTAGTCACCTGTCCAAGTAAAGTGACGCTTCTTTATTTGCATGTTTTGTGTTCTTTTTTAAAGTACTTTTTTTAACTGGAGGAAATATGCTTTACAACGTTGTATTGGCTTCTGATGTACAACAATGCCAATCAGCCATAGTTATACATATATCCCCTTCCTCTTGAGTCTCCTTCCCTCCCGACCTAGGTCATCACAAAGCACCAGGCTGAGCTCCCTGTGTTATATAGCAGCTTCTCACTAGCTATCTGTTTCACAAATTGTATGTGTGTATGTCGATGCTACTTTCTCCATTCATCGAATGCATGTTTTGTTTTCTAATGGCCCCTACTCAGTTTAGGAAATGTCTCTGTTACTAAAGAAACCACATTATCAAGAACTCTCAGTTTCTCTTTATGATGCGTAGTAAAGAGAAATACATCTGGCCCCAGAAGGGTGGTGATGGTTTCTCCTAGGTTTGTTATGTATATAAATGTCCCCCTGCCCCTTGCTCTCTTCTCCATTAGTTTAAGTCAAAAAATATTTTCAAGTAATATTAGGACTTGAGCATATAATAATGAATGGAACACAGGCAGTCTTAAAAATTTCATGTGTACTAAGGCACTTTATCTGCATGCCCAGAATAAAATCAGCAGTGGTTACATTGGCTCAGGATTTACTGTTCAGCTATCTTTTTCCATGTTCATTTTGCCTTTGGTATTGCTGAAGTAAATCAAATACCAAAAAACATGCCTAAATAAGTAGAAAACAGCCTGTATTCTAAGATTTTTCAGAGGTAGAAAGAAGTGGAGTGCTAGGGAGTGCTGTGTGCTCAGGGAAGGCTCCTCTGAGTGGGTAGTTAAACTTCGGATACTTGGTCTGAGAAAGTGTTTGTGTAAACTTAATTAATGACAAGTGACCACTACCCTTGCTCATAATATTCGATTAATAAATGTCCAATACATGTATATGTGTAATTGAAAATGTTAGTCGCTCACTTGTATCTGACTCTTGCAACCCTATGGACTGTAGTCCGCCAGGCTCCTCTGTCCATGGGATTCTCCAGGCAAGAATACTGGAGTGGGTTGCCATTCACTTCACCAGGATATCTTCCTGACCCAGGGATCGAACCTGGTCTCCAACACTGCGGGCAGATTCTTTATCATCTGAGCCACCAGGGAAACCTATATATGTAAGAGTAAATGAATTAAATAAATTAGTGAATATCTATAAAAGTTCAAGAAATTGAGATGATCTTAAGAGTAAAAAGTACTGACATTTTTGGAATCCTGAAATTAAGTAGGGTTAACTTCTGGTATTAGCAGTTATGTACTTTTTGAAATCTAGGTTGCAAAATGGGCTGTTGCCAACCAAAAAAATTATTCACAACCTAAAAGTTGAGAGTTATGTTTTATTCATTGGGAGTTTTAGGAGTTCAAGCCCAGGAGATATCCCAAGTAACACTGAGAAAATAGCTTTTAACTGAGCAAGGATGTGTCTGTGCTGTGGCCAACACCTCTTGCTTTTGGATTGAGACTTCTGGGGAAGTTGGGACTCAGCTACATAAGATCATTGACCAAGACTTTTGGCTTAAAAGATGACTCCTACAATGGGGTCTTTCTTCCACTTATTTGATTATGATTGATTTGAGTCTTGAGGACCATGGCTCTGAAGTGCTCTCCGGATATTGGGAATTACCATGCTTGTCTTAATCTGGGCTCCCTAGCACACTGCATTCTCTCAAAAGCTTTAAATGCTTATTTGCAGCACTAACCACCAAGCAAATTACCTAAGATTAGAATATTAGAAAAGGAACAAAGAGAATGTCCAGCTTAAAGAGTATGAACCTGATGTCATGACCTGTGAACACCACACACAGACACACAAAACAAAAAAGCCTGTGAGAACTCCAGAGTAGTGGCTGAGAGTAGCTCTAATGCCTTATATTTTAATTATATCTCTCAGGCTGAAAATCTGAACAAAAGAAAGGAACTGATATTTGCTCAAATAAACTTAAAAATTTTACCAGTTTATCTGTTAACAGTATCTAGGAGTGGAATTGCTGTGTCATATGACAACTGTAGGGATTTCTCTGGTGGCTCAGTGATAAAGAATCCACCAAGAATCTCCCTGTCAATGCAGGAGATGTGGGTTCAATCCCTGGGTCTAGAAGATCCCCTGGTGAAGAAAATTGCAACCCACTCCAGTATTCTTGCCTAAGAAATCCCATGGACAGAAGAGCTTGGGAGGCAGAAGTCCATGGGGCCATAAAAGAATTGGATACCACATGGCTACTAAACAATAAGCAACATCATGATAATTCCAGGTTGACTTTGTGTGGAAATACTAAACTGTTTTCCAAAGTGACAGTACCATTTTTAAAATTTCACCAGCAATGTGTGAGGATCCTTTCTTCACATCGTTACCAACACTTGTTATTGCCAGGTTTTTGTGTGCTTGCTTGTTTTAATTCCAGCCATTCTGGTTGGGGAGAAGTAGTATCTCACTATGGTTTTGACTCGCATTTTCCTCATGACTAATGATGCTGAACATCTTTTCATGTGCCTTTTGGCTATTTTGGAAAATTATCTGTCCAAAAATATTTTTCCAGTTTTTTAAATTGGTTGTTTTGTCTTTTTATTGCTAATTTGTAGGTTTTTTTTTTTTTTAAGAGATCCTGGGTGTGTGTGTGTGTGTGTGTGTGTGTGTTAGTTGCTTAGTTGTATCTAACTCTTTGTGACCCACCCCATGGACTGTAGCTAGCCTGCCAGGCTCTTCTGTTCATGGGATTTCCCAGGCAAGAATACTGGAGTGGGTTGCCACTCCCTTTTCCAAGGGATCTTCCTGACTCAGGGATTGAACCTGGGTCTCTTGCATTGCAGGCATATTCTTTACCATCCGAGCCCCCTGGATACAAGTCCTTTATTAAATGTTTGACTTGCCAATATTTTTCACTGAACTATAGTTGATTTACAGTGTAGATTGTTTCTAGTATATAGCAAAGTGATTTAGTTATACAGATATGTATGTATTCTTTTCTATATTCTTTTACATTATGGTTTATTATAGGATATTGAATATAGTTCTTTGTGCTATACAGTAGGACCTTGTTGCTTATATATATATATATACATATATATATGTATATATACATGGACTTCCCTTTTGGCTCAGCTGGTGAAGAATCCACTTGCAATGCAGGAGACCTGGGTTCAATCCCTGGGTTGGGAAGATCCCCTGAAGAAGAGAATGGCTACCCACTCTAATATTCTGGCCTGGAGAATTCCATGGACTGTATAGTCCATGGGGTCGCAAAGAGTCAGACACAACTGAGCAACTTTCACTCATATATTATATATATATATATACACGTTAGTTTTTATCTGCTAATCCCAAGCTCCTAATTTATCCCTCTCCTCTCTTTTCCCTTTGGTACTCATAAGTTTGTTTTCTATGTCTGAGTCTATTTAATAAACAAATTCATTTATGTCATATTTTCGATTTCACATATAAGTGATATCAAATGATATTTGTCTTTCTCTTTGAGACTTACTCAGTATAATAATCTCTAGGTCCCTCCATGTTGCTGCAAATGGCATTATTTCATTCTTTTTTATGGCTAATACTCATTGTACACACATATTGTGTGTGTACTCATTGTACACACATATTGTACACACACATATACATCACATCCTCTCATCTGTTGATGGATATTTAGGTTGCTTCCATATCTTGGATATTGTACAATTTTCCAACATTTTTTCTCACTATATGGCTTGTCTTTTCACTTTCTTGATATTGTCCTTTGAAATAGAAATGGATTTGGATAAAGTGTTATTATTTTATATTTGGTTGTTTGAGCTTTTGATATTAAACTATCGACAAATCCAAGATTATAAAGATTTACTATCTTTACTTCCAAGTTTCATAGCTTTTAGCCCCTTCCGTTTGGGTCTTTGATCCATTCTGAATTTTTGCTTATTGTAAAAGATGGTGTTCAAATCTCATTGTTTTGCTGTGGGCATTGCATGCATTTTACCCAGCCTTATTTTTGGAAAAAGCTATTTTTCCCATTGAATAATCTTAGCATCCTTGTCAAAATCAACTGACTATTAATGTAAGTATTTATTTCTAGACTATTAATTAGTCTATTGATCTATATGTCTATCCTTATGCTATACTGCACTGTCTTGATTATTGTAGTTTTGTAATAAGTTCTGAAATTAGGAAGTGTGACCCTGTCAGCTTCATTCTTTTTCAAATATATTTTGGCTATTGTGAGTCCCTTGCATTTATTTATACATATGAATCCTAGGATTAGAATTGTCAAAAGGCAGTTGAGATTTTGATTGTGATCACATTGAATCAGTAACCAATTTGAAAATGTTGCTGTTTTAACAATGCTAAGTCTTCTGATCATTAAAATAATATTTTAAAATATCTCATATTCCACTTAAACATTGTCAAACTCTATGCTAGCAATAAAGTCTGGGTATCTGTTTACAGCTATTCCTCTATGTAGGGAACACAATCTGTTCTTTCACTCTTTTCCAGATGCTAGTATATTGTTTTAGAAGATATGTGTAGTATGTTTCTAAGATACTTTCTCTTCTGCTTTCCTATGTAGAACTTTTTGGCCATTTGTGATAGGAATGAAAGTCTGTGAAAGAAGGGAAAGTTTGTCTTCAGTTATGCATTCTCTGTTTTAAGAATGCAACTTCCTATTTGTTTGGATAGCACAGGCTAAACAGTCATGTTCTTTGATTAGCAGTCATCTGATGCTGTTTCCTTTTTGCAAGAGTGATGTTTGTTTGAAGACCATCTGGACTACCCTTCCTAATATACTATTGGCTGGTTGAGGGATACCTGGAAACCTTTCAGCTACTTTTCTCTCACATCAACTCCAGCCATCAGAGGTCTACAAGATCCTCTTAAATGCTGTGGTCCTTTTGCTTGATAGGCAATCACCTTTATTAGAAAATTAGCAAGCTTTCTCAAGCTTAGCTACATTTTGTCATGCACTTTTGGCCCAGGGGAAGTTCTCTCATCTTTTATTTGTCAGTGGACACATAGGTCTCCTTACTTCGGCATCCCCTAACTACCTTGGCTTCACTCTTCCATTCATTTTTCTTGGAGGAAAATGCCAGATACAGATTAGCAAGTGTGTCTCCTAAGTAGTTGTCCAGACAGGAAAGAGTTACTCTCCAAATGGTTAGGAATGGTTCTCCTGGAGACATTCTTTTTAATTTCAGGGAAAGAAATCATATTTGTCACTTCTACTTGGTACATGAAGGGAATCACCTCTCAGTAAAAATATTACAGCCACAAAGTTATAACTGCTCACTTCAAAGACTTCAAATTTCATTCTTCTCAAAAAAATTTAAAAAAAAAAAATTTTTTTTTAAAGGTTTGATGTTGGAGGCAGCATTAGAATGATAAAATGGTACTAGGACAGCATGGGCAGACTCCCAGCTGCCTGCAAGGCATTTTGACATGATGAGTTAAAACCATTTAATCCATAATGTTGGTCTTCATTCATTACTTTTTCTGGGAAAAGGGAAAATTACATTCAATATTTCATTAATCATACTTTGAATAACTAAAAATGTAAAGTTGGTTTCATTGAGAGGGAAGTAAAGAATCATGAGTTGAAATTAATATTGGAAAATAAGATAATTTAATTTATATTCATATTCAATAAAATTACTGTGATAAATTTGAAATCACACCTATTTCTGTACCCATGACTTTTGACATGTGACTATGCAATTTCTCTGAGGAGGCAGAAATGTTTTCCCTGCCTTCTGAGTTTGAGTTTTCTCATGTGACTTGCTCTGGCCAATAGAATTTGAGCAAATGGGATACACATATGGACAGGAAAAACCCTGCTGCTCTTACTCATCTGCTATGTCCTGGAGTTCACGTCTGAGCTAACTTGCTGTGTTCAATACATCACTTATTCTCAAAGTTTGCTTATTGTGTTTCATTTTTTGCTATAATAAATATTTGGAGAGCATTAACTCAGTTGGATAAAAACCTTTCTTGTTTTAAAGATTAAAATATGTCACCGACTGTATTCCAATTTTTTATTTTCTATTTTACCTTGAACAAATGTTCTCTAAATATTTTAGCTTGCCCAGGTAGACATAATGGAGCCTGGGTGAGAGTAGTGATGGTAAGAGGGAAAAATTTCCAACCTGAGATATATATGTATACAAAAAGAGAATACCAAGGGGAAACCTAGCATTGCTGTTTCCAGCTCCATTCTCTGCCTGAGAGCCAGCTGGCACTCTTGTTTGGTTAATTTTCATGAGTGCCTGGACAGCATTATATGTTTTCTTTTGTTACAGAAATTAGCTTGCAGTATACAAATATAAATAAACCAATGAGGTAAAACTTCATTTCAATTATTTAATCTCAGGTGGTGTGCATGGGTGCCACCCATGCACAGGTGTTGGCATAGTGACATCTCTGCTTTTTTAATATGCAGTCTAGGTTTGTCATAGCTTTTCTTCCGAGGAGCAAGTATCTTTTAATTTCATGGCTGCAGTCACTGTCCACAGTGATTTTGGAGCCCAAGAAAATAAAATCTGTCACTGTTTCCACTATTTCCCCCTTCTACTTGCCATGAAGTAATGGGACCGGATGCCTTGATCTTAGTTTTATGAATGTTGAGTTTTAAGCCAGCTTTTTCACTCTCCTCTTTCACTTCATTAAGAAGCTCTTTAGTTCCTCTTCACTTTCTGCCATTAAAGTAGTATCCATTAGACTGTCCCATTAGTCTTGATGCATGAATTTTGTTGTTTCCAAGCATCACTATGAAAGGCAGGCTTCAGCAGCACTTTACATAATTTTCTCAGCTTAATATCTTCAAACCTGTATTCTCTCTAGGAATTCTCTTCCCCCAAATCATCACTGGGCAATCCTTACAGTCCTTTATAGCTCACTTTGATGTGGGTCCACAAAGACTACTTACTGTCTTCAATTTCTAATTAACTAGACACTCATACTGTTCTGGGCAGGCCTATCCTTTTTTCAATCAAAGTTAGAGTAGGTAATTCTTATTTTGGTATGTGTTTGCAAGTGTATAATTTCTATGATATAGTTTCAAGAGGACAGGAACAAACTATTTCTTCTAGGCTAAGTAGGACATGTTACATTTCAGGTTAACTGTAATTGTTATCAGCAGTATAAATTCAAGTCAATTGTCTACTTAGGGGCACTTCTATGAAATGTTTTTCATTATGAAATAGAGCACATTACACCTCAGTGAAGTGAACCAAATTCAGCTGACTCTTGTCACCACTTTATTAAGAAGACAGGGAAAATTAACTTTGCTATTTCAAAAATAATACCTTCAATATACTCATTTATTTTTCAATTATTCAGTATTTATTCTTCCCTTTATTCTTTCTACACAATAATTTAGGAATACTTTTATTAATCAGTTAAGTAAAGATTTCTTAAAAATTGTAATTTCTATCATAGAAAACTTATTGTTCTACAGCTGATATTCCCAGTCATAAACTATGGCCTTGGGTGAACTCTTGAAACATGGAGGCAAAGACAGGTGGTTTCAGAATTTTACTGTTATCTTTTGAATATTTGTACATATCTTGTCATTCTCTAGTGACCTCATGGAAACTATTTAGTGACTATTCCTGTGCACCACTGTTATGTCAAACTCCTTGACAACTTCACATCTGAAATCAATATTACAATACACATGTCAGCTAAAGCCCTGCTGAGGGTCTCTGTTCTGATTGGTCCTAACTAGAAGTCAGAGCACCATCATTGGTTCTGCCAGACGCAGTGGCGACTCTTAGATCCCAATGGTTAGCCATGAATAACACTGAGTTGGAGACAGCATGACTGGATGGGTAGATCTCTGACCTAAGGGTTTTTTTTCACTGCCATTATGACTGAGATAATAAATTAATAATTGGTCACCAGGAATGAACCTAACATGTATCTGTAGCATGATTCCATGAGGTATAAGATACCATTTCCAGTTGATATAAAATATTTAAACCTAAGAAAAGGGAATGAGAAATTTTTTGAGTACACAAGTATATATATAATTGAAAAATGCAATTTTTGAATATATAAAATGTTCAGGTCTCAGGCTAAGTTCTTTGGCTTATATTGTTGTTTTTAGATGCATATTATATATATATATATATATGTTAAGATTTTTCTATATAACTCTGATTTATCTCTTTCATCTATGCCACCATCATCTCTCATCTCGACTTTCTTAACAGTCCCATTTGCTTAATCATATCACAACATTTCATAAATCCAGATATAATGATGTATCTTACTCAAAATTCTATCTATTTGTATACACATATGTGCTCAGTCACGGCTGACTCTCTGTGACCCATGAACTGTAGCCCTCCAGGCTCCTCTGTCCATGGGATTTTCCAGGCAAGAATATTGGAGTCAGTTGCCATTTCTTCTCCTGTACAGACACACACACACATACACACACACATATGAAATGTGAGCCAAAGAAATTAGATTGAGACCTGAATATTTGGTATATTCAGATCTACATATAAATAGATGGATGTGGTTTCAAAGCCAAGAACTATAGCTTTCTTTCTTTGACTTTACACTTCATGGATCTTTCATATATTGACTTATACTTTATACTCTATGGACTTCTCATTTATTTAAAAAGAGATCAGGAAACACCTTTTACAAGATTTTTAACTGAATGATTTAATGATTAAATTTTAATTGATTTTTATTTGAAAGTTTTCAAATATGTAGGTAAAATATTTGAAAATTACCTGGAACATAGAAGTGCTCAGCTATTAGTGTTCTGCCACATGTAGATCTATTTTCATAATATTCTGTGAGTTATAACTAGGTCTGTCTTCATCAAAGGTGGACATAAGAAGACTAAGAGAAGTTAAGCCCCTCTTCTGTATTCACATGCCTGGTAATACCATAACTGGGGTATATTTATCTCTGTGTCATTTCAAGACAGGTTATTCAAAATGTATATGAAGTTCTTTCCAGTGTTGAATTTAATTATTATAAAATGTTAATTCACGAAAGAATGAGAAGTTGCTAATGAATTCACAGAAAAGCTCATTTAAAGAAGAAAGATAAAGAGTAAGGAGACAGAAATTTGTTTTATGTGAGGTGTCTTGAAAGGTTGGTAATATAATCCATAATTCCATAGATGGTATTCTCAGAACCACGAATATTTTAGAAATTCACAAAATTGAAAAGGTAGTGTATATCAGTATGTATACCATATATTCCAGTAGCATCTGGGATAACACAATATACTCAATAATGTTAACATTTAATCAGAGAAATGTATTACTCTTCACGTCAGGTGGGACTAACATTCTATTATAATCTACTGTTTTAATCATGGCTCATCTTTCTAGCTGCTGAGGTTCCTTCTGAATCATTTTTGTCATGATGAAGGAACTTATAAGAAAATGTATCTAGATGACAACAGTCCCAAGTCATGAATAACTTTGATTTTTCTCTCTCTCATCCATGCCACCATCCTCTCTCTTCTAGTTTTGCTCGCAGTCGCTTCATTTGCTTAAACATGTCATTGTGACCTTTATATGTTCAGATATGATGGTGTGTCTTACTCATATTCTTCAATGGTTTTCTATAGCTTTTAGAAAAACATATATGTCTTTTACTGTTTACAAGATCCTTCATCATAAGGCCCCTTCCTATGTTCTCATCTAATTTGACTTCCACCCCCTATTTTATTGCCTTTTGAGTACAAAAGATTTCCTTTATTGTCTATAACATAATCTTATATTTCTTCTACATTTATATCTACTTTATATGAGCTCTCCTCTTCAAAAATGAGAACAACTTTCTTAATCTAGTTTCATCCCATTCCTAATTCAGGTTTCAGTCTATAAAGCTTTGCTTCCTTGATACATTCCTTGGTCTTTGGTACACTATTCTTTTTATTACATACTCCTTTCCAGGACTTATCACATTTTGTGTGACAGTATAACTTTCACAATATATTTAATTTATACTACCAGAAAACCTTTTTTCTATGACTAAATTTGCATGTCTTTTGAAGGAAAAGAAAGCACATGTAATTTCTAAATCAGGGAATCTTTACTCCTTTCTCAGAAATCAAAATCAGGAAATTTTTTTTGTTTCCAAAGTATAGGGTGTGAGTGTGGGGTTGATGAGTAGATAGTGAAAGTGTTAGTTGCTCAGTGGTGTCCGACTCTTTGTGACTCCATGGACTGTAGCCCGCCTGGCTCCTCTGTCCATGGAATTTTCCAGACAAGAATACTGGAGTGGATAGCCATTCCCTTCTCCAAGGGATCTACCTGGGATGGAACCCAGGCATCCCACATTGGGGGCAGATTCTTTAGTGTCTGAGCCACCAGAGAAACCTTGATACTAAGTCGGTAGAGGGTTGGTTAAAACCAGGAGTGCTCTTTGCAAATAGAAGGGATTATATATGTTAGAAAGATCATTTCTTTTTATGAAAGACAGGCATTTGTTTATTTCCTTCTATGAATGTGGCATCTCCCCACAAGTAATACATCTGTCCCTTTTCAAGCATTTGGACCTCAGCGTTGGTCTGCTGGCTCATTTACAACTGGAAAAACAGAACAGGCATTGAAAGAGCTCCAGCAATTGCCTATATGAATGAAAAGAAAGATGCTGCATAAGGTCTGACTTCAAAGGTAAGGGAAGCAAGGTGTCCATTTCTTCAGTCACATTTCTGTCTACCACCAATGCATTTGAAATAATAAAAGTGAAATGTAAGAAGTCAGGGAAGATTCAAATCCTGAAAAGTTTTGTCCCTTGTGTATACCTGATACGTGTGGATTTGCAAAGTGATTTTAATATTGGGAATTTAAAAACAATGACTAGAGGGAGGTGTGCAGTTGTTCCAAAGGCTCTCTGTGTGTGCCCTCTGCTAGGCATTGAAGGAAATGAAGGGTCACTGGTTGTTGCTCATTCTCTCTCTCTGATTCTCTGTTTTCCTGACATGACCTCCCTGTTGATGGGTTGGTCTAAAATAGTAAAATGACTGCTTTCACTGCCATCTTGCAACTGATGTTAGCACTTGAATTTTCCATGCATTCCATGATTCTGGATTGATTTAGGTTTATTTGAAGGATAGGGACTGCTATCTCAGCAAATTTTACAGATAATCTTTTAATTTCAGGCCTATACACATCATCACTACTTTCTAAATGGGAAAGTATGATAAAAATCAAATTAATGGCATTTTCTTTTTAAAGGACTTTATGTCCACATTAACATAGGCTTTGTCACATATCTTATGATAAGTATTGGATATTTGATGGATTAATGTAAATGGTTGGTTAATTATAATTATTATACTCATTTAAGAAAAAAGAAAACAAAGACCAAGAAGTTTAATTTTCTTGAGCAATACAGGACATGATATATTAATGGAAAGTGATCCAATATGATATAAATGCCTGTTAAAATTAAGATGTGCGAGAGTGTATGATGTCAGTGACTGGAATATAGTATGGATAAAAATATATAAATAGCCTTGTTTTTGATTACCCTAAGATATATTAAATTGAAAAGTGTATGCAGCTGATTAACAAAGTGTTTATAAATATTGGGTTTATAAACAATATGTAAATATAAAATATGCTGTATCTATATGTTGAATATAGAAAATCAATTTACTGTATATATAAACTAATAGGAATCTGGCATATAAAAAAGCTCAAATAGTATAATAGAAAAAGTTAATTAAAATATTTCTGATAGTTCATCAGGAACAGGGAAAAGATTCTTTACCAAGACTACAAATTACCTAATGCAATTAATTTAATGTGAAATTCTCAGGGAGAGTTTGCTGATGTTTATCTGACAAATCATGGCTCAGTTATTATAGGACTCTGTCAAACAAAAGAGTACATCAATGGTTTCTAATAAGTGATGAATGATTTTTTTAGTAGAATTATTGAAAAAGAATTTCTGTAACATTAGAAAGCAGTGAAAAGATACGTATTATATTTTAACTATTTGTTTATACACTTTTTAATTATTTAAATTACTTTATCAGTTATCAAATATTTTTAATCTCACCCATATGCACACGGTTTTAGGAAACAATCATCTTTGGTCTGGTTCCCTAGTAGAGTGTGGGCAGAGTGCAGGAGTAGAAGGAACACTTTTGGGAATAAAAGTCCTTTTAGTTGAACTAAACATTTTTTGGTGTTTTGCTTTTTAAAAAAAAAAATCTTTTTTTGAGATCAAAAATGCTGCTGCTAAGTCGCTTCACTCTGTGCGATCCCATAGATGGCAGCCCACTAGGCTCTTCCGTTTCTGGGATTCTCCAGGCAAGAACACTGGAGTGGGTTGCCATTTCCTTCTCCGAGATAAAAAATGGATACAATCAAAAACCATTCAGATAAAGGGAGTCATTGTTAAACGTATGATGTACAGGGCAGTATTTTGTATCTTTTTTATTTTTTTAACATAAGTAGTTTGCATTTTTATCGTCTAACATATATTCAGCTATTCCAGAGTCATGCTAACTCTTTGGGGAATGCCTGATTTTTTCTTTTACTAAAAATCCCAATGTGTGTGTGTGTGCTTAGCTGCTCAGTCATGTCCGACTCTTTGTGACCCCATGCTGTAGCCTGCCTGGCTCCTCTGTCCATGGGGATTCTCCAGGCAAGAATACTAAAAAGGTTGCCATGCCCTCTTCCATGGGATCTTCCCAACCCGGGATAAAATCCAGCTCTACCGCATTGTAGGTGGATTCTTTACGGTCTGAACCACCAGGGAGACGTATCCAAAACGAGGTAGGAGAGAATTTTTAAAATCTGTAAGAAATCAAGTGTTTGGAAATGGGCTTGTTGGATGGTTACAACTTACAGAAACTAGAAGAATGGAAATACTGAAATGAAAAAGCAGAGAGGAACTTAACAAGATTCTACTGTTAGGAAAAGAAAGCTCTTTACTGATAAACTGACCAATTCTATTTATATTAAAATATAGAACAGTCAAAAAAAGTTAGCAGCAGTATCTTTGAAATCAGATATATAAAAATTCAACTCCAAATTGCTAAAGATTTGGTAATATTGGACATTATTTCTCTTTGACCTCTAATTGTTTAAATGTATAGTTCTTCATAATACAGTATAGCCATATGAGAATTTGGATAACACACTAGATACACTGCAAGTGGTCAGGGAGTATAAATAAAAGAATAATTGTTAAAATCTATAGCTTTCTCATATGAGATAATCTTATTTCTAGCCTGATTTTTACAGATGAGGAAAATGAAAGCAAGATAGGTTATATGATTCCCTAAAGATACACCTTCCTGTAGATACTTTATTCCCATCTGCAAAGAACAAAATGTTGTGCATTAATAAATGGGCAAAAGTATGATGACACAATGCCTAGTGTTGCCTGTAAGCATAAGCTATGGGCCTGTGTCTAACAGGATTACAATTTTATGTCAAGATTTTCTCTCCTGTAAAGAAACTTAATTGCGTCTATTTAACAAACCTGATACTCATCTTATTGTTTCTCACCAATGTATTCTCAGAAGGTACTTTCTTATATCTTACAGAACTTTGACAATTTTAAATAAACTAATACATTTAAAATATAACAGAAGAATTTCAGACAATGTGGAAAAGAAAACATGAAAAATGTTTCACTTATTACTTTTGGGAGAGTATTTCAAATTTTTTTACTTATTTATTTGCTGCAAATTTGGCTTAATTTCTCTATTAATACTATTCTGTTTAGGTTAACCACTACAAATTTTTCTATTACTGTTACCAAATACTCCATGGGCTTTGAAGATAAAACACTTAATTATCAATTACCATTCATGCTTCTTCATACATGTGAGAGAAAGAAATCTTCTGAAGCAATATCTTTTCAAATATATACTAGAGGATTTGTTCCCTTATAGCAGGGAACATACCATGTTTTTCTGTTTGCAGAGAACTTACTGATATTTCTAGCATGTTTCACATTATCAATCAATAGATAAAGTAACGAGCATAAAGCATTGGTTTCGCATGAAAAGACTGACTCTGGATATTGTCCTGGGTTTACTCCTAAATAACTATGTTCTTGACCAGTTTCCATTATATAAGGAACATAATATATGCCCACTATCATCATGGGTATTTTAGTGGATATCAAATGAAAAAATGTGAAATTGCCACTTTATACAGTTTTCTAAAAATTAAGTGTTATAACATTAGCTATTGATTTGATTGAAATAGTTGAGAAAGTTCCCTTATTTTTAAATTCCTATGATCATCTTCTTTCAGGATTTTCAATTTCTATAAGAAAATTATTCATTAGTCAAATATTCAGTTCAGTTCAGTTCAGTCGATCAGTCGTGTCCGACTCTTTCCGACCCCATGAATCGCAGCACGCCAGGCCTCCCTGTCCATCACCAACTCCCAGAGTTCACTCACTCACGTCCATTGAGTGCGTGATGCCATCCAGCCATCTCATCCTTGGTCGTCCCCTTCTCCTCCTGCCCCCAATCCCTCCCAACTTCAGGGTCTTTTCCAATGAGTCAACTCTTCGCATGAGGTGGCCAAGTACTGGAGTTTCAGCTTTACCATCATTCCTTCCAAAGAAATCCCAAGGTTGATCTCCCTCAGAATGGACTGGTTGGATCTCCTTGCAGTCCAAGGGACTCTATGGAGTCCCCAATATGTCCTTATATTTTTGAAATTTATAATGTACATTTACATATATTGTCAGGGGCTGCCAGATTTAGTGAAAAGTAGAAAACAAGAGGATACAGCATATCTAATTAAATTTAAGTTTCAGATAAATGACATCTTAAGATAAATAAATGTTGCAAGGCACATACTTATACTAAAACATTTTAAACTGGAAATTCAAATTTTGCTTCTGTGTTTTATCAGGCAATCCCAATATTGTGTTATGTAACCTTTCCATTAATGTGTTTTCTCAGTTTTACAGATAAGAAAACTGAAAAGCACATTTGTTGGAAATTCTGTGTAAAACAAAAGAAAATATAAGTTCAAACTCCTTACCATATGGATGAGAAAATAAAAGTTATACCTAAAATGAAAATAATGCATTTTACGGGATGTTGGCAAGTATTTAGTATGTGTTGTCAGGAATAATGGAATTCACCTGTGCCTGGGCCTGAGTGGTCTAAATAGGCTCCACTGAAAAATGGTTCATATGAGCTAGAACCTATAGAACCTACAGGTTCAGGCTTTTTAGAAGAAATGTCTTTCTTTGAAGGTTAACTCTACAGGGCATTTATGCATTTGTTGCCAGATTATCAGCTCTAGCACATATACCTAGGAGATATTTTATACATCTTCCCCATAGCAGCCTCAATATGTGTCTGTTTTACTGGAGACCTTTAATCCTCCACTTCATGACATCATCATGGACACGGAGAAAGGTAAGCTATTATGTAGCTTTTGTTTGAAAATAGACTGTGTGGTTATGAGATGATATAACAAAACATTGAAGACTACTACATATCCGAATTTCACTAAGCTAAGGAATAAAATATTCTGGTTTCCTATGTGGTAATGCATGGAGATATCTTATAAGATATATATCTCCAATTTAATGTTAAAGGTAAATATAGCTTAGCAATTTAATATTATTTTTTATTGTCAGATCTCCCAGAATTAGGTAAACTATATTGGTAAGATTTCACAAAGGTCTTTCAGCACTTCCAGCTGCTGCTGAGCTGTGGGGAAATACATTTCTGTTGTGTAAAGCCATCCAGTTTCTGTCTGTGGTATATCATTATGGTTATGGCAGCCATGGAAAACTAATACAGTGGAGGAAATATACATTTGCCTAACCTTAACCTTCTATTGTAGGTCTTACCACACAGGTTAAGAAATATGTTACTGCTATGTCAGCTACTCCATAAATTCGATATATCTACTCTCTTAGATTTATCTCAGTCATTTCTCTTTTTATGTTTTCACTGTACTTTGTCTTTTGTCAGATTTATATTTGAGTGTTTCATTTTTGCATTGTGTTTGTGCATTTTTGATTGTTTATTGCTAGAATTAAAGTTCATATTAGTTCAATTTACCTTCAGATTGATTATATCACTTGAAAATCTTGCTGAATACACTTGGGCTTTTATTAGATTTTTATAAGAATCCTTAACATAAAAATTATATATTCTGTAAATAAATGGAAAGAGGAGAGTAAAAAAAGTTGGCTTAAAACTCAATTTTCAGAAAACTAAGATCATGGCATCCAGTCCCATCACTTCATGGCAAATAGATATGGAAACAGTGACAGACTTTATTTTGGGGGGCTCCAAAATCATTGTAGATGGTGACTGCAGCCGTGAAATTAAAAGATGCTTGCTCCTTGGAAGAAAAGTTATGAAGAACCTAGACAGCATATTAAACAGCAGAGACATTTCTTTGCCAACAAAGGTCCATCTAGTCAAAGCTATACTTTTTCCAGTAGTCATGTATGGATGTGAGAGGTGGACTATAAAGAAAGCTGAGCACCGAAGAATTGATGCTTTTGAACTGTGGTGTTGGAGAAGACTCTTGAGAGTCTCTTGGACTGCAAGGAGATCAAACCAGTCAATCCTAAAGGAAATCAGTCTTGAATGTTATTGGAAGGACTGATGCTGAAGCTGAAACTCCATTACTTTGGCCATCTGATGTGAAGAACTGACTCATTGGAAAAGACCCTGATGCTAGGAAAGATTGAAGGCAGGAGGAGAAGGGGACGACAGAGGATATGATTGTTGGATTGCATCACCGACTCAATGGACATGAATTTGAGTAAACTCCAGAAGTTGAAGATGGTCAAGGAGGCCTGGTGTGGTGCGATCCATGGGGTCGCAGAGTCAGACACAACTGAGTGAGTGAACTGAACTGAAATAAAAACAGTTTTACTTCTTCCATTGTAATCTATATATTTGATTTATTTGATCTATTTATTTTTCTCCTCTAACTTACTGGTTAGAATCTTTGGTAAAATCTTGAATAGAAGTGGTGAGACCTGATATCCTTGTTTCTGAATTTATTAGGAAACCATTCTCTTTCTCATTATTAAATATGATGTTAGCTATAGGCATTTTGCAGGTTTTACTAGTATAAAAAATCTTTTGTAATTTGCTGAGTTATTTTTTATTCTTAAATGGATGATGTTGTTGTTCAGTTGCTCAGTCATATCTGACTCTCTGCAACCCCATGGATTGTACCACACCAGGCTTACTTGTCCTTCACTATTTCTTGGAGTTTGCTCAAATTCATGCCAATTGAGTTGATGCTGCCATCCAACCATCTCATTCTCTGTTGTCCTGTTCTCCACCTGCCTTCAATATTTCCCAGCATCAGTGTCTTTTCCAATGATTCAGCTCTTCGAATCAGGTGGCCTAAGTATTGGAACTTCAGCTTCAGCATCAGCCCTTCCAGTGGATATTCGTGGTTGACTTCTGCTAGAATTGGCTGGTTTGATCTCTTTGCTGTCTAAGATATTTCCAAGAGTCTTCTCCAGCACCACAGTTCAAAAACATCAATTCTTCAGTGTTTAGCCTTTTTTATGGTCCAACTCTCATATCTGTACATGACTATTGGAAAAACCATAGATTTAGATGGTATACATATATTTTCAAGTGATTTTCTTTATGTAATCATCTTATAAGATCTTAGTCTGTTAATGAGTCATTACACTGATGTTGAAATGAGTCATGTTTAGTCTTATCCTATTATACTTTAAAAATATATAGCAGGATTGAGGATAATGTTTGCTGTGGGTTTGTAATATATAGCTTTTATTATGTTGAGGTATGTTCCTTCTATTCCTGCTTTCTGGAGAGTTTTTATCATAAATGGATGTTGAATTTTGTCAAAGGCTTTCTCTGCATCTATTGAGATAACCATATGGCTTTTATTTTTCAATTTGTTAATGTGGTGTATTACATTGATTGATTTGTGGATATTGAAGAATCCTTGCATCCCTGGGATAAAGCCCACTTGGTCATGGAGTATGATCTTTTTAATGTGTTGTTGGATTCTGATTGCTAGAATTTTGTTAAGGATTTTTGCATCTATGTTCATCAATGATATTGGCCTGTAGTTTTATTTTTTTGTGGCATCTTTGTTAGGTTTTGGTATTAGGGTGATGTTGGCCTCATAGAATGAGTTTGGAAGTTTATCTTCCTCTGCAATTTTCTGGAAGAGTTTGAGTAGGATAGCTGTAGGCTCTTCTCTAAAGTTTTGGTAGAATTCAGCTGTGAAGCCATCTGGACCTGGGCTTTTGTTTGCTGGAAGATTTCTGATTACAGTTTCAATTTCCTTGCTTGTGATAGGTCTGTTAAGATTTTCTATTTCTTCCTGGTTTAGTTTTGGAAAGTTGTACTTTTCTAAGAAATTGTCCATTTCTTCCAAGTTGTCCATTTTATTGGCATATAATTGCTGATAGTAGTCTCTTATGATCCTTTGTATTTCTGTGTTGTCTGTTGTGATCTCTCCATTTTCATTTCTAATTTTATTGATTTGATTTTTCTCCATTTCTTGATGAGTCTGGCTAATGGTTTATCAAATTTTATTTATCCTTTCAAAGAACCAGCTTTTGGCTTTATTGATTTTTGCTATGGTCTCTTTTGTTTCTTTTGCATTTATTTCTGCCCTAATTTTTAAGATTTCTCCTACCAGAAAATAACTAGAGCTAATAAATGAATATAATAAAGTTGCAGGATATAAAATCAACACACAGAAATCCTTTGCATTCCTATATACTAATAATGAGAAAATAGAAAAAGAAATTAAGGAATCAATTCCATTCACCATTGCAATGAAAAGAATAAAATAGTTATGAATATATCTACCTAAAGAAACTAAAGACCTATATATGGAAAACTGTGAAACATTGGTGAAAGAAATCAAAGAGGACACTAATAGAGAAATATACCATGTTCAAGGATTAGAAGAATCAATATAGTGAAAATGAGTATACTGCCCAAAGCAATCTATAGATTCAATACAATCCCTATCAAGCTACCAGCAGTATTTTTCAGAGAACTATAACAAATAATTTCACAATTTGTATGGAAATACGAAAAACCTCAAATAGCCAAAGCAATCTTGAGAAAGAATGGAACTGGAGGAATCAACGTGCCTGACTTCAGACTCTACTACAAAGCCACAGTCACCAAGACAGTATGGTACTGGCACAAAGACAGAAATATAGATCAATGGAACAAAATAGAAAGCCCAAAGATTAATCCACACACCCATGGACACCTTATATTTGACAAAGGAGGCAAGAATATACAATGGATTAAAGAAAATCTCTTTAACAAGTGGTGCTGGGAAAACTGGTCAACCACTTGTAAAAGAATGAAACTAGATCACTTTCTAACACTATACACAAAAATTAACTCAAAATGGATTAAAGATCTAAATGTAAGACCAGAAACTATAAAAATCCTAGAGGACAACATAGGCAAAACACTCTCCGACATAAATCACAGTGGGATCCTCTATGACCTACGTCCAGAATACTGGAAATAAAAGCAAAAATAAACAAATGGGACCTAATTAAAATTAAAAGCTTCTGCACAACAAAGGAAACTATAAGCAAGGTGAAAAGACAGCCTTCTGAATGGGAGAAAATAATAGCAAATGAAGCAACTGACAAACAACTAATCTCAAAAATATACAAGCAACTTTAGGCAAAACACTCTCCGACATACATCACAGCAGGATCCTCTATGACCCACCTCCTAGAATACTGGAAATAAAAGCAAAAATAAACAAATGGGATCTAATTAAAATTAAAAGCTTCTGCACAACAAAGGAAACTATAAGCAAGGTGAAAAGACAGCCTTCTGAATGGGAGAAAATAATAGCAAATGAAGCAACTGACAAACAACTAATCTCAAAAATATACAAGCAACTCCTGCAGCTCAATTCCAGAAAAATAAATGACCCAATCAAAAAATGGGCCAAAGAACTAAACAGACATTTCTCCAAAGAAGACATACAGATGGCTAACAACACATGAAAAGATGCTCAACATCACTCATTATCAGAGAAATGCAAATCAAAACCACAATGAGGTACCATTTCACACCAGACAGAATGGATGCGATGCAAAAGCCTACAAGCAATAAATGCTGGAGAGGGTGTGGAGAAAAGAGAATCCTCTTACATTGTTGGTGGGAATGCAAACTAGTACAGCCACTATGGAGAATAGTGTGGAGATTCCTTAAGAAACTGGAAATAGAACTGCCTTATGACCCAGCAATACCACTACTGGGCATACACACCGAGGAAACCAGAATTGAAAGAGACACATGTACCCCAATGTTCATTGCGGCACTGTTTATAATAGCCAGGACATGGAAGCAACCTAGATGTCCATCAGCAGATGAATGGATAAGAAAGCTGTGGTACATATACACAATGGAGTATTACTCAGCCATTAAAAGGAATACGTTTGAATCAGTTCTAACGAGGGGGATGAAACTGGAGCCTATTATACAGAGTGAATTAAGCCAGAAAGAAAAACACCAATATCGTATACTAACACATATATATGGAATTTAGAAAGATGGTAACGATAACCCTGTATGTGAGACAGCAAAAGAGACACAGATGTATAGAACAGTCTTTTGGACTCTGTGGGAGAGGGAGAGGGTGGGATGATTTGGGAGAATGACATTGAAACATGTATAATATCATATAAGAAACGAATTGCCAGTCTAGTTTCAATGCAGGATACAGGATGCTTGGGGCTGGTGCACTGGGATGACCCAGAGGTATGGTATAGGGAGGAGGTGGGAGGGGGGTTCAGGATTGGGAACACGTGTACATCCGTGGCAGATTCATGTTGATGTATGGCAAAACCAATACAATATTATAAAGTAAAAAAAATAATAATAAAATTTTAAAAAGAAGGAAAAAATATATAGTAGGATTGAAATTTGCCAAGATTTCCTAAGGATTTTTATGTCTATGTTCATAAGATATACATCTATATATATATATATTTTTTAATGTCTTCACCTTGTTTTGTTTGAGATTAATCATAGCCTCATAGTAGAGGTTGGGAACTATTCAATTTTTCTGAAAGAGTTTGTTTAGAATTGATATTTTCTTAGATTTATTTTTTCTGTTGTTTTCCTTTACATTTTTATATTTTCTTAATTTAAAAAAATTTTTTCATGCTCTTCTCCCACTGAAGATGGACCTATTTTCTTTCTGTATAAACAAGTTTCAACATGGAACAGTAAATACTTACATACAAAATGACTATATTTAATTAAATATAAATTAAAATGACTATTTTATTACTATTTGTTGTTGCTCATCAAGAACAGATGATTTCAATGCATAGTCTATGAATACTGATATTTAAGTACTTTCTTCATAAATGATTTGGATTTAAAGTAACAAATAATGTAAATTAAGGGCAGGATTATTCTGCTTGTTATTTTTCTTCGCGTCAGACAATTATTTGCATATAAATGGTGTTCACTCAGTGCTTTAAATTATGGCTAGATTTGTAAGCCAAGATGTGAAATTTGGTCTGTGTGACAAGAAACAGGGTTCTGTATAAAAGTCTCTCAAACTAAATGTTAAAACAGTTTGAAAGAATTGAAGCAATTTATCCTTTACAGCAGGTGTCCTGAACCTCCAGGATCTAATGCCTGATGATTTGAGGTGGAGCTGATATAATGACAGAAATAAAGTGCATAACAAATGTAATGCCCTTGAAACATCAACCACCTCTCACCCTCCAACTAGCATCTTGGTCCATGGACAAATTGTCTTCCACAAATGTGGTCTCAAAAAGTTTGGGAACCACTGATTTGTAGTACCAAGTCTTTTTTTAATATATATTAAAAAATCATTATATATATATATGTGTGTGTGTGTATGTATATATATATACACATATATATATATTTAATATATCTATCACATCACCATAATAAACCTGTAAGGTAAGAAGGGCAAAAAACAATATCTCACTTCAAGTGAAGGAACTTGAAATGGCCTTGTTTTCTTGGAACAATGTTTGAGAAAAGGAAGTTCTTCATTGCAGTTTGCAGAACCTTCAAAGTGAAAACATTTTGAAATAAGCACATTAAAGAAACATAAATGGAAAAAAAAAAGTAGTAAGTATTCTCTAACTTATTTCCCTAGAGTTATTTCATATTATCTTATGCAACATCTTACAGTCCTAAAGAACAAGATATATGTATATGTTCTCAGTCACTCAGTTGTGTCCAACTCCTTGCAACCCTAAGGACTATGGCATGCCAGGTTCCTCTGTCCATCGGAGCCATGGGATTTTCCAATGCAAGAATACTGAGTGGGTTGCCATTTCCTCCTCCAGGGGATCTTCTCAACCCAGAGATCAAAACCACTGTCTCCTGCATTTCCTGCACTGCAAGCAAATTCTTTACTGATGAGTCATGAGGGAAGTCCCCATAATAAATAAGTAAATAAATGTGTGTGTGTGTGTTTACTAAAGGTTCATACCTAAAAATGTGTTTTTATTTATATATTGTGAAGTATTTTCAACGTTTCATCTCACTTGAGTTGTGTACAAATCCTGTGTCAAAGTTAGACTATTATTAATATTATTTCCACTTTACAAGAAGGGGGACACTAAACAAGGTTAAGAAATTAAACCATATTCAATACACAGTTTCTTAAACTTCTCAAAAAAAATCATTTTCTGTATATTTTCATGGCTCTTTGTTTATACTTTCATTATATCACCGTGTTTTACATTGTTTCATACATGTGTGTGTGTTTGAGCAGAATCACTAATAGTTTTTCTACTTAGTACTTGGCACAACCTTTATACTCCAGGGATATCTCTTTATGAATTAGGAATACTTCCAAGCTTAGCTCATTGATTCAATTGTAATCTATTCATTCCCCCCCAAATTTCCAGAAATTACCATATACATCAGTACTACTGGGAGAAGAAAACCATAGCCTTCTTCAGTTTTATGTGATGAAGCCAAGATCAATTGTAATGTAAAAGAAACAACATAATCTCTATTGTGGAAATTTTGTGTGGCGTAACACGTTTGAGCTACACTGACATTTAATGTATTCATTGTTAGACTAAAATATAGACTATTACATGAAATCATATTATTCATTCATAGCTTTGTAACCACAGTTATTGAGTCATCAGTTCATGGTCAAAAATGATTACCAGGACTTTTCCTTCAGTCGAGATTCCACTCTTAGTGGTGTTTGTGGGTTTTTGCTTTCATTGTGGTGGTATAATTTATTTGTATTTAATTTTTTCCTTGATAAGGAAGAAACTTCAAGATATAACTATTATTTTCCTTACAATGTGAAGATTTTCCATACCATCTTTTCTTCCATTTAACTGGGCTACTTTCTTCATTTCCTTGAATGCTTTATCCAATTTTCCAGATACAATCAGCCAACGAACAGATTCAGATGACCACCTTGATGAAGAGAGGCAGAAACACTGAAATGGAATAGGTTAATCCAAAACAGAATGAGAATTCAGAGATACCTTGATTCCATTTAATGATGGCAGGAATCCTCTAGAACACTATGGCTTCTCCAGTTAGTAAGAGATGACTCAGGAAGGAACTTGGGTCATTTTCTATCCTCAACACGTAACTTTAGATATGGTTTTAAAACCTTTTTTTGATATTTTATTTTTCATTTTTTAAATTTGAAAACAACTTTTGATTTCTAGACATTTTTAATTTTTAAGAAAAAGACATGACTGATGCTAAATTAACTTAAAACACACACACACACAAACACTTTCAGAAACTATTGACAGTTTCATATGGTAAAGATTCCTTCCATTGTTGTTTAGTCGCTAAGTCATGTCCAGCCCTTTTGTGACCCCATGGACCGCAGCTTGCCAGCCAGGCTACCTCAACCCTAATGAAGTTCTATCATATCTCTTGCCTTTTTCTCCACAATATGGTCATTAGTCAACTAACTCAACTTTTGTTTTTCTGTAACAAATGTACTTCCTATTAATTATTTCTTTGACAATGATAGCAATGTTTGTATGTATGTGTGAACCCAAGCAAAATTCTGCTTTAAATTACTTAATAAGCTTAACATTAATTTATAATATTCCTTAAACTTTTGAAATTCATCCATTAAGTCCTTTTCTGCACATTTTTCTTATTTCATTAAGATGTGAGTGACCAGCAATACACACTTATTGAAAGTTTCAGGGCCCAACCATCACAAGGAAAGCAAACCAGAAAACTCCACATACCAGAGGAACAGAGAAAAGATGAAGTAAGGCACAGAAATGAATAAGTGTAGCATGTGTCAGTCCCAGAAGATGTAGGCCAGTCCAGCCAGCATCACCTGCCCAGTGGTTAGAAGCAGAGCCCTCATTGTCATGACAATAGGTCTGGTGCTGGTTGGAATCCATTCTATAACTGAGAAGTATCAAGAGCTAATCATATAAACAGTGTGTTTAAAACCTGACAAAACCAGGTGAGAAGAACTAAATCAAACTTACGAAGTACAAGAGAATTGCTGTATACTGCTGCCAATGATAATGCCAAAGCAAATCTAATTGTACAGTAAATTGGAAAGGTTGAAGCAAAAATTGAACAGGTACCCAGTAATGCCACGAACAAAGAAATCATCAAAACACGTTTCTGGCCAAATCTAGAAGAAATCAATTGAGTTGGACATACAATCTGAAATAATAAAAGTTTATTTGTCATTGTACAGATGTTCAAATTATTCTGAGAACCTTCAGCTTGGACGTCTGCTCTTCTCTGTTCTTGTGTGCTCTGCTTAGTTGTGTCTGACTCTTTGCAACCCCGTGGACTATAACCCACCAGGCTGCTCTGTCCATGGGGATTCTCCAGGCAAGACTACTGGAGTGGGTTGTCACACCCTCCTACAGGGGATCTTCCCAACCCGAGGAGCGAAGCCAGCTCTCCCAAATTGCAAGCAGATTCTTTACTGACTGAGCCACCAAGCTCAGTTCTTACTTTTTTTGTTATAATTATCCTATTATGTGGAAAAATGCTTCTATATATATATATATATATATATATATATATATCTTTCTAAAGGAATGTAAGTTTTTCTACAGTGAGGTATCACCTCACACCAGCAGAATGGCCATCAAAAAATCTACAAACAACAAATGCTAGAGAGGATGTGGAGAAAATGGAACCCTTTTGCACTGTTGGTGGGAATGTAAATTTATATAACCACTATGGTGGACAGTATAGAGATTTCTTTAAAAGCTAGGAATAAAACTACCATATGATCCAGCAATCCCACTACTGGGCATATACACTGAGAAAACCACTCTAAAAGGCACATGTACCCCAAAGTTCATTGAAACCATATTTACGATAGCCAGGATATGGAAGCAACCTAGATGTCCATTGACAGAGTAATGGATAAAGAAGTTATGGTACATATATACAATGAAATATTATTCAGCCATAAAAGTGAAAGAATATGAGTCCATTCTAGTGAGGTGGATGAACCTCGAGCCTGTTATACAGAGTAAAGTCAGTCAGAAAAGCAAATATCATATATTAATGCAATATGTGGAATCTAGAAAAATAGAACTGATGAACCTATTTGCAGGGCAGCAATAGAGATGCAGACATGGAGAACAGACTTGTGGACTCAGCAGGGGAAGGAGAGAGTGGGACAAATTGAGAGAATATCATCAAAACATGCACATTACCATATGTAAGACAGCCAGTGGGAATTTACTGTATGACACCGGGAGCTCAGCCCAGTGCTCTGTGACAACCTAGAGGGCTGGGAGGTGGGATGGAGGTTTAAGAGGGAGGGGACATATGTATACCTATGGCTGATTTATGTTGATGTATGGCAGAAACCAACACAACATTATAAAGCAATATTCTCTAATTGAAAATAAATAACTTTTTTAAAAAGAATAATTTTTTCATGATCAGAGTGGCTTTACACATCATAGAAATATCAATATCTAGTTGTGTCTGGAAAATAATAGCTTTGTGTGATGATTCATTTAGACTGATTCTTCTCAAACAAATCTTTATTCTCAAAATCTTCCCAACTTTGTATTTGTCAGGACACCATAATCTCTGTCATCATTTTCCATAATAAAGCCTTTCTTTCCTTCTCCTCACTATGTTTTCTTTATCTGTTTATTTCTTCCCTTCAATAAAATCTTCCAAGCTATTTACAACATTTCAGTCTTCTCACCTTTAAAATGTTTGACTAACCCACTAATCTCTTGCAGGGTTATTGAATGTTTCTCCAGACTCTTGTTCTTATGACTGACAGATTGTTCTCTTCAATTAAGATTTATGATGACTCACAACACAAGAATAATTCAATTATATTTTGTGATATGAAG
This sequence comes from Aepyceros melampus, assembly GCA_006408695.1. Classification (NCBI taxonomy): domain Eukaryota; kingdom Metazoa; phylum Chordata; class Mammalia; order Artiodactyla; family Bovidae; genus Aepyceros; species Aepyceros melampus. The sequence goes on along the minus strand of SJXQ01006664.1, from coordinate 39,877 downwards.
GATTGTATCCAAATTCCTTACACTTATATTTTTCAAAACCTTATAACTTTATGTGAAATTTTGCTTTATGGATTTTATCCAACTAATTCTTTTTCTGCTTTTAGTGCATCTACCTCTAAATAGTCATTGTTACTTTTACCACTACTGTGACTATATTATTTATTGCTGTTTTGTTTAGTCATTGCTCAGTCATGACCATATTATACAATTAATATTATTTATCGAATTACTAGCCAATAGATAAGCCTCCGGAGAAGGCAATGGCACCCCACTCCAGTACTCTTGCCTGGAAAATCCCAAAGATGGAGGAGCCTGGTGGGCTGCAGTCCATGGGGTTGCTGAGAGTCGGACACGACTGAATGACTTCACTTTGACTTTTCACTTTCATGCATTGGAGAAGGAAATGGCAACCCACTCCAGTATTCTTGCCTGGAGAATCCCAGGGACAGGGGAGCCTGGTGGGCTGCTGTCTATGGGGTCGCACAGAGTTGGACACAACTGAAGTGACTCAGCAGCAGCAGGAGCAGCAGCAAATAAGCCTCAGGGTGACTCTCATATTCATTGAGAGGTTGCAGCAGATGATATTGATGTCTTGCTAATTCCCTCAATACTCAAAAATTTCCATATCTTCTAATGGCTTCTAAAGCCAAGCACCTATGTCTATCACCAAAGGTCTTTGACTACAGTGGCAAAGTGGTCTGTGCACAGGGAAAATTATAAATGCCAGGAGAAGCCACTCACCACCTTTCTTATTTCTCAGGGGGCACCTCTCTGAGGCATGCTAACAATTGATCCCAGCCATTGAGCTTCAGGTTCCCACATGGTACCCTGGTGGTTAATATACCTTTTATTAGTTTCTTTCCCCTCCTCACTTCCCTTTTCATGCTTCCTTGGATCACATCTTAAATAAAGTTCTTGTACACAAACTATTGGTCTTCCCTGGTGCCTCAGTGGTAAAAAATTTGTCTGCCAATGCAGGTTCGATCCCTGGGTTGGGAAGATCCCTTGGAGAAGAAAATGGCAACCCACTCCAGTACTCTTGCCTGGAAATCCCATGAACAGAGGAGCCTGGCAGGCTATAGTCCATGAGGTGACAAGAGATTAGCGACTAAACAACAACACAAATGATTATCCTAGACTGTTTCAAGAGCAACCCTAATTAAATCAGAAGACTTCCTTTTCAAGTGATGCTGTTCGACTCATTCATCATCATTTGGCACATACCCTCAACCCAGGCTGCAACTATGTAAAATATCTACTTTCTCAGTAAGGCTGCTTTTGCCTCTTTCTGTGTCTTCAGCCTTTGACACTGTGCTTTCAGAGATCATATGTATCACACACCATTGGGCCATTTATAAACCAGAATATGAGACTTATCTGTCAGCAAAGTATCAACTTACAGGAGATCCAATTATGTATCCTGCCATAAAAATGGACTGTGACAATCCATTTGAATGATTGAGAATCACATACTAAATTCCACTTAAGAGAAAATAAATAAAGGTTGCAAAACAATATAAAGTTGGAGATGCAAGTTGTAAAATCATTTAACTGATGATAAAATATTTTTTGATGATGTATGCTTATATATGCTGTACTTGAGAATTAATCTAAAAAATATACAAGCAGCTCATGCAGCTCAATACCAGAAATATAAACGCCCAGTCAAAAAATGGGCCAAAGAACTAAACAGACATTTCTCCAAACAAGACATACAGATGGCTAACAAACACATGAAAAGATGCTCAACATCACTCATTATCAGATAAATGCAAATCAAAATCACACTGAGGTACCATCTCATGCCAGTCAGAAGGCCATCATCAAAAAGTTACAAACAATAAATGCTGGAGAGAGTGCGGAGAAAAGGGAACCCTCTTACACTGTTGGTAGGAATGCAAACTAGTACAGCCACTATGGAGAACAGTGTGGAGATTCCTTAAAAACCTGGAAATAGAACTGCCATATGACTCAGCAATCCCACTGCTGGGCATACACACTGAGGAAACCAGAATTGAAAGAGACACATGTACCTCAGTGTTCATCACATCACTGTTTACAATAGCCAGGACATGGAAGCAACCTAGATGTTCATTGGCAGACGAATGGATAAGAAAGCTATGGTACATATATACACAATGGAATATTACTCAGCTATTTAAAAGAACACATTTGAATCAGTTCTAATGAGGTGGATGAAACTGGAGCCTATTATATACAGAGTGAAGTAAGTGAGAAAGAAAAACACCAATACAGTATGTTAATGCATATATATGAAATTTAGAACGATGGTAATGATGACCCTATATACGAGACAGTAAAAGAGACACAGAGATAAAGAACAGACTTCTGGACTCTGTGGGAGAACGTGAGGGTGGCATGATTTGAGAGAGTAGCATTGAAACATGTATATTACCATATGTGAAATAGATTGTCAGTCCAGGTTCGATGCATGAGACAGGTTGCTCAGGGCTGGTGCACTGGGATGACGGGGATTTTGGGATGGAGGGACATATATATACCTATGGCTGATTCATGTTAATGTATGGCAAAACCCACTACAATATTGTAACGTAATTAGCCTCCAATTAAATTAATTAATTTTAAAATTAAAATTTTTATGTATGGTAAAAATGAGTCAATCCCTTTTTATGATCTATACATTATATTTATATATACAAAGTTCTGTTATAAATGTTTTTGTACATAAGATATAGAGGAGCATAACACTGTACTTTACAAGGAACTACATGAAACACAGTAAGATTACTGCCTATGTAAATCTGTGATGAGATAATAATAGAATCTAGGTAGAAAGAGGAAAAAAATTGCATGATACAGAAAATTGTGAGTGGTTCCATTGAATGGAGTATTACAAATCTAAGTTTCTACACCTGAAATATAAATAAAAGGGTTAAACATCCCACTTCTTATTTTCATATGTAGATGCTGTGAGTGTCACTAGTGGTAAAGAACCCCCCTGCCAATGCAGAAGACTCAAGAGATGTGGATTCAATCCCTAGGCTGGGAGGATCCCTTGGAGAAGGACATGGCAACTCACTCTAATATTCTTGCCTAGAGAATCCCATGGACACAGTAGTCTGGCAGGCTACAGTCCACGGAGTCACAAAGAGTCAGACAGGACTGAAGCAACTTAACACACATGTGAGCAGCAAAATTAGGGTTACCTCATGAAGTGAAAGTTTGTGTACTACCTCATGGACCGTAGCCCACCAGGTTCCTCTCTCCATGGAATTCTCCAGACAAGAATACTTAGGTGGGTAGCCATTCTCTTCTCCAGGGGATGTTCCCTACCCAGGGATTGAACCCAGGTCTCCTTCATTTCAGGCAAATTCTTTACCATCTGAGCCACCAGGGAAGCCCCAGGGTTACCTAAGTTACTGTTATTTCTTATGCAAACAGGAAGAAAAGGGATCTTCTCCAAAAGAATATATGTGGAGATCTCTCCATAACATTTCTACATGTCTTGTGTCTATAAGCTTTTGCTGTGAACTACCAAATCAAGGATTATTGTATATCAAATCATCTTGGAAGACATATGCTTCTTCCTTTTCTGGGGAGGAGGGGAGATTTGTTTAATTGCCAGAATAATATAGCACTTGCTTTCAGAACCAACTATTTTAACAAAGAGGGATTTCTTATACTCCCACCATCATACACATAATGGAAGTACTAAAAGGAGAAGAGAGAGAAAGAAACAGAAGCAATATTCATGCAATTAATGGCTAAAGTTTTCTAAATTTGAACAAAACAGTCTGCACATTCAAGAGGACAAGTAGAATAAACCCAAAGCAATTCACACCTAGGTATACCAAATTCAAACTGTTGAAAAAATACTAGAATCTGAAATCAGCAAAAAAGAAGAGAGACATTATATATAATATTTAATAGTGTTAATAGTTAATTTCTATTCAGAAATAAAAAAATTCAGAGATGGCACACTGAAGGAATTTGAAGAAAAATATTATCAACCAAAAATTCTATTGCCACAAAACTGTCCTTCAAAAATCAGGGAGAAATTAAGACTTTCCTAATTTTAATAAAAGTGAGAGTTGTTGTCACTAGCTGACCTTCTCTACAAGAAACATTTAAGATAATCTTTCAGCTAAAATAAAAGAACCCCACAAATAACTCATATTCATATAAAGATATGAAGAGCACCAATAATGATAACTATACAGGTAAATATAAAAAACAGTATACAAATATTTTTGTTTATTACTTTTTCCTACCTGATTTTTATTAAAAACACACATAAATAACTAAGTTCAGGGTTGGTGTATCTATAACAAAGAAAGTTGTAATTTATGTGTCAGTGATCTCACATACATGAGACAATGAATGGAGACACATGGTAGCATCTTCTGTGTGCTATTTATAGTAATTTGGTATTAAATAAAGCTAAATTGTTACAAATTAAGAAGTTAGTTGTAATCCTCAGGACAACTGTTAAGATATTAAATAGGAAAAAAATAAAGAAAAAAGAAGGATTTTTAAATGGTGCAGTAGAATATATTTAACAAAAAAAAAGGGCAATAATGGGCAAATAATGGAAAAAAATTACCTGAGACATGATAGCAATCAAATAGAAAAAAACGTAAATCATAACTTGGAAATAATTACATAAAATATAAATGGATTAAACACTTAAAATATGGATATGAGCAAAATGTATAAAAATGTGACTATGTTGTCTAAAAGAGAATGTTTAGATGCAAATACATTAATATATTGTCAGCAAAAAATGTCAAAAGAGATAAAATACAATCTATAAACAAAAAATAGCCAATCTAATATCAAACAGAATAGAAAATTAAATTAAAATCTTTTCTAGAGACAAAGGAGGGATTTTATAATGATAAAGTTTCAATTCAGAAAATATAACAATTTCAAACAAGAGTCCCAAAATGAAGGATACAAAAACCCGCAGATTTGAACAATTAAACAGACTATTCAAGAATACTAGTTGCAGACTTTAACACCCTCCTTCCAGTAATGGATAAGACAATGAGGCAGGAGCTCAATAAGGAAATAGAAAGACTTAAACTCACTGTTAGCAAAGTATATCAACAGTCACTTATAGAACACTCCATCCACAACAGCAAATACACATTCTCCTGAAGTACATGTTGAACATTATCCAATACAAACTATATTTTGGCCATAAAAAACTCTAATACATTTAAAAGAAATGATAGTTTCAAAGTATATATTATGACCACAATATAATTAAATTACAAATCAGTAACAAGGAAAGTTTGGGAGATTCATAAATATATGGAAATTAAAAACACATTGCTAAGCAACCAGTAGCTCAAATGAAAAATAGTGGAAACATCAATACATATACTTTAGTCACAAGAAACACAATAAGTTAATGTTATGAACAGTTTTGTATCAAAGTAAATCTAACAACATAAGTGAAATAGACTTTAGTCTTGAAAGATAAAACTGACAACAACAAACACAGAGAAATGTTAATTTAGAATATTCCATAATTGTGAAAATAATTAGATTTATCATAAATCAAAATTCCTTATTATCCACAAAACTGTTGATCCAGATGGCTTCTCTGGAGAAATCAAACATTTAAGGAAGAATGACTGCCAATCATATTTAAATTTAAAAAAAAAAAACTTGTTGAGAAAATAATATTGCACAACCCAATTTAGAAGACCAGTATAAATCTGATGTCAAAACTTGACAAACATATTTCATGAAAAAGACATAAAAATTCTCAATAATATTTTAGCAAGTCAATTCTAGCAATGCACAAAATAATATATCATAAATCAGTGGTATTAATTTCTGAAATACAAGTTTTAAATATAAGTTTCACATTCTAAAAGTTAATACAATTTATGATATTAACAGAACAAAAGGATATAACCATTTCCCAAGATGTGGAAAATGCATTTGGGAAATTTTAATATCCATTCAAGCAAGATCTTGGTGTTTTCTGTTTATAGTAGCTAAGACATGGAAGCAACCTAAATGTCCATTGACAGAGGAATGGATAAAGAAGATGTGGTACATATACACAATGGAATAAAACAAGAATGAAATAATGCCATTTGCAGCAACATGACTGAAGTGGCTTAGCAGCAGCAGCAGCAGCAGAATGGACCCAGAGAGTGTCATATTGAGTGAAGCAAATCAACAGAGGAGGAGAAATATCATATTACATCCCTTATATGTAGAATCTAAAAAGAAATCATACAAACACAGAGAGACTCACAAGCTTTGACAACAAGTTTATGGCTGTTGTGGGGAAGGATAGGGGAAGAGATAGGGAGTTTGAGATGAGCATATACACACTGCTATATTTGAAATGGATGACTAACAAGGACCTATTGTAGAGCACAGTGAACTGCTCAGTGTTACGTGACACCCTGGATGGGAAGGAGGTTTGAGGGGAAGAATGGATACATGTATATGTGTGGCTGAGTCCCTTCACTGTTCACCTACTATCACAACATTGTGTTAATTGCCTATACCCCAATGTAAAATAAAAAGTTAAAAAAGATCCCTGTGTCTTAGCAAACAGGGAGCATAAAGAATAGTTCTCAATCTGGGTAACAACATCTTGGAAAACCCAACACTTAACTTCACATCTGTTGATGAGAGGTTGAATGCTTTCACTAAAGTCAGGAATAAACAAGAATGCTCTATTCTTGAATCACTATTTCTATTCAATATTGTGCTTAGCAATTTAGGGGGAAATAAAATGAATGGCATAAAGACCAAAAGGGAAAAAACCTGATGATTTATATAGAACACCCAAAGGAATGAATAATATAACAAAATAACTAGAACTAAAAAAAAAAAGAAAATGATAGTCATAGTAAAAAATAAAAACAAATCAATCACATTTCTAAGTATATGTTCCAAAATATTTTTAAATAATTTAACTTGGCACATAAAACACAAAATACACAATAATAATTTTATCTACTGCAACTCATTCACACTGCTGGCAGTTGATGCCAGCTTTCACTGGAAAGCTCCACTTAAATGACAACATATTGCTGAAAATTACAGATATTTCCTTATTGTCTTACTCTTTGGGGGCTGCTATAGAATGAGTGACTTAAGTCACATTTCTCACAGTTCTGGAGGTTGGGAAATCCAAGATCAAGGCACTAGCCTTGATTTGGTGTCTGCTAAGAGCATTCTCATTGTCCTCACAGAATGGAAGGGAAAGAGTTATTTTTAAAAAAAAATAAAGGGTGCTAATCCCATTCAGGAGGGTTCTATCCTTATGACTCCCAAAAGCTTCACCTCCTTATACCATCACAATGAGGTTAGGATTTCAACCTGTGAATTTTGTAGGGATGCAAACATTCAGTATATAACCCTCACCTCAGGTGTGACTAGTCTCTGATTTTTCAGCAAAGAGTATATAGTCTCATCAGACAGGAACTAGGGAAGCTCTAAACCTAACTTTTATTATCTGCCATGATAATCCTAGAGTTGAACCCTGAATGATACAGGTAATGTAAATCTTCATTTTCCATTTTTCTTTCCTTTTCAAGATTTTTTTGTGGCCATTCTGGGTAATTAGTATTTGTATGTAAATATGACCTGCTTGCCAGTCTCTAGAAGTAATTGCTGAGATTTTGATTTGAACTGTAGATATTTTTAAGAGTGGGGAATATGTCATAAAAATATTGAGTTTTCCAATCAAAATAATGATTTTCCACACCGCTGGTATCCCCTACATGGGTTACAGATCTTTTTTTAGAGTCAGACCTCAGCAAACCCTAGAGTTGCAAGCTTGTCTATTTCAGGAGGAAAAGCTACACATGGCAAATAATTGCACAACTTTGTCCAATTACATTTGCAGCAAGCTGAGAATACATGTGAGAATGTAATATGAGGTATGTACAGTTGTCCCTTGGTATCCTCTGTGGATTAATTTCAGCACTTCTGTAGATAACAAAATCTAAGGATGCTCAGGTATCATATACAATGACATAGTATTTACATATAACCTTCGCATGCCCATAATATAAAGATGACTGTACTTTAAAGCAGCAGTCCACAACCATTTTGGCACCAGTTTCCTCATCTCACAGGTCCTCACCTTTGGGACCAGTTTCATGGAGGACAGATTTTCCACAGATTGGGGGCAGATGGTTTCAAGATGATTCAAGTGCATTATGTTTATTGTGTACTTTATTTCTATTATTATTATTACATCAGCTCCACCTCAGATCATCAGGTATTAGATTCCAGAGTTAGAGAACTATAGATTGCTTTAGAGCATCTATAGATTGTGTATAACATCTATTAACAGTATTTATTCCATTTAAAGCTGCTGACACATGGCAAGTTCAAATTTTGCTTTTGGAAATTTCTAGAACTTTAAAATTACTTTTTATCTGCAGTCAGGTTGAATCTGCAGATGCAAAATCTGCAAATAGGAAGGGCCAACTCTGTACTGGAAGAAAATAACATAATCAGAATGAATTTAGGACTATAGTTGCTCTGCTGCTCCTAAGTCGCTTCGATCGTGTCCGACTCTGTGCGACCCCATAGACGGCAACCCACCAGGCTCCTCCGTCCCTGGGATTCTCCAGGCAAGAATACTGGAGTGGGTTGCCATTTCCTTTTCCAATAGTCACTCTAGCAAGAGATTTTAGAATTAAAGCACTAAACTCAAGAGCTAAGAAGGGTTCTTTGATGAAGGACAAAACCTAGTAATCTTGAGGTTGTCTTTATTGTAATATCACAGTTGTGTCAGTTAAAAAGTCAAAATTGACCAAGGTAGATAATTACAGCCTGTCTGAACTATTAAAACTGTTACATTTAATCTAGTTAATTCTTCCTATAGCAAGATTTTTGCCTTCATGTAAAGCTTTTTCTCCACATTAATTAACCACACTCTCATTCCATGATCACAAATAATATCTGCCTTCCTATCAAGGATCTGACTGAATATTCTACCCTCTGCCTTGCAGCCAGTTCCTTATGGAGAATACTATTGTTTTTGTTCCACCAGTAATGGGTTTTTGTTTGTTTCTTTTGCTGCTTAAGTATGTAGATACCATTTAAGTTCCAGATACTTGTATTTGATTGGAAGGAATGGAGACCTATCCATGAGTGTGGCTTGGAAAAGAAGCCTACATTTTAATATTCTATAATGTGGGGAGTGGGAATTGGGCTCTTTCCTTAATGTAGAAAAGATTTAGATGCTGGATAAGACAAATGAATAAAAAATGACCATGTGGTTTCCTCTGATTTGTGAGGGGACTGCATTTTACTTCATGAGGCAGGAATACATCTATTGTTGGAGCTGAGCACTCAAAGAATTCACTCTGTTGAGAAGACTAGAACTTGTCCAAGGGAACCACTGATTTGAATACATTCAATCTCAGATATTATTCTTTGAGCTCTCACCATACACCTACAGATGCTCATTGGGTGTAATTGAATCTAAAGGAGAAGGATGAGCTTTTCAGAATCTCAGTTGAATTTCTTCTTTTTGTCTGATGCCTACCAACATCCATTGCTTAGGAAATGATATTCTTTGATGGCTTGGTACAGAAGTTTTGAAAGATTTCAACTTAATTCCTCCTCTGAGTGCAACAAAAATGCTATATTCTCAGCTATAGTTTGGCAGCTTGATGAACTGAACATTTCACACACTGCCCACTGCCAATATCTTAGTTCTGTACCTCACAGATTGCTTTCTGGCATATCTTTTTATGATCCCCCAAACTTCTAATTTCTCTGAGCAATTGATTTGCCTGCACAAAACTCTATTTTACCTCACACATTATGCAAAATTAACTCATTAATGGATCACACATATTAAAACTATAATGATGTTAGAAGAAGACATAGAATGTATTGTTAACCTAGGGGCAGGCATATATTCTTAAACAAAATAACAGAGGAATAGTCATAAATGGGGAAAAAAACAAACTATTAAACCTAAAAAATGTTCTCTGTAAATGTCTCTGTGTGGAGATTAGAATTCAAGCCACAGACTAAGGAAATAGTTTCTAATTGCATCTGTAAGGATTTGGATACAGAATGTATGATGAAAATGCTAAGAAAGCAAATAATCCAAATAGAAAATGAGAAAGTCTTTGACATTTCATTTAAGAAGATGGATAAATGGCACGTAGCACACATAAAAATGATCAAAATCATTAGTTATTATAGAAAAGTAAATAAATGCACCAAATCAAATAGAAAATGTATATTAACAATAGTAAATGCTGGAAAGGGTAAAGGGCAACCAGATCTCTTACACATTACTGATGAGAATGTAAAATGGCTACAACTAGTCTGGAATTAGTTTCGCATTTTTTATAAAAGTAAATATACACTTAAAATAAGACTCAGAACTTCACTTGGATATTTATCCTAGAGAAATGAAAATTTGCAATATTTGCTATATTCCAGTGGTCTGGAACTAAATCTGTAATATCTCCAAAGTATATGTGCACCTCAAAAAATTTGCTTCCAACTGTCAATAAATGTTGAACACCTCTTTGACCAAAAGACAGTATAAATCCAAATGTGAACAACATTAAAGCCCCTCTTCTCAAAATTTGCCTTCTAGAAAGAGAAGACAGACAGTAAGTAAATGTATATTTTCATAATATGTCAGGGACAAATGTCATGATTAAGAATAAATACTGCTAAGGGCCTAAAATGGAAAGAGTCTGGACTGACACACTTGTGCTGCTGCTACAAGCATGCTGCTACGTTGCTTCAGTTGTGTCTGACTCTTTGTGACCCCATAGATGGTGCCTACCAGGTTCCTCTGTACATGGAATTTCTGAGGCAAGAATACCAGAGTAGATTGCCATTTCCTTCTCCAGAGGATCTTCCTGACCCAAAAATCAAACCCAAGTCTCTTACATCTCCTGATTAGGAAGTGGGTTCTTTAACACTAGTGCCACCTGGGAAGCCTAGAGTATTAAAAAACAGAGACATCACCTTCCAGACAAAGGTCCATATAGTCAAAACTATGGTTTGCCAGTAGTCATGTATGGATATGAGAGTTGGACTGTAAAGAAGACTGAGTGCTAAAGAATGGATGCTTTTGAATTGTGGTGCTGGAGAAGACTCCTGAGAGTCCCTTGGTCTACAGGAAATCAAACTAGTCAATCCTAAAGGAAGTCAATCCAGAAAATTCATTGGAAGGACTGATGCTGAGGTTCCAATACTTTGATCACTTGAAATTAACAGCTGACTCATTGGAAAAGGCCCTAATGCTGGGAAAGATTGAAGGCAAAAGGAGAAGGGGGCAGCAGAGAATGAGATGGTTAGATAGCACCACTGACTCAATGGACATGAATTTGAGCAAACTCTTGGAGATACTGAAGGACAGGTGAGACTGGCATGCTCTAGTCCATGGCGTTGCAAAGAGTTGGGCACGGCTTAGTGACTGAACCACAACAAAGTGATCAAAACAATATGATACTGGCATAAGAATAGACATACAAATCAATTAAATGAAAAAGAGAGTCCAGACATGAATGCTCATATTTATTGCCATTGCTTTTTGAAAAGGACAATACAATTAAATTGGAAAACAATAGTTATTCAGCAAACAGTGCAGAGACAATTGAATGTGTGTGCATGCTCAGCCATGTCCTACTCTTTGCAACCTATGAACTGTAACCCACCAGGCTCCTTGGCCCATGGAATTTTCCAGGCAAAAGTACTTGCGTAGACAATTGAATGCCCATTTGCAAATAAAGAAGTTGGACCCCTAACTATACCATGTAAAAATACAAACTCAAAATTGATCAAATACCTAAATGTAGGAGCTAAAATTAAAACTCTCAGAAGGAAACATAGGTGAAAATTATGACCTTGAATTAAGTAATGCTTTTTTAAGGACAGCACAGGGAACTGTAGTTAATACACTGTGGTGGCCCAAATGGGAAGGAAGTTTAAAAGGAAGGGAATATATGTATATACATGGTTGATTCATTTTTTCTGTATAGTAGGAACTATCACAACATTGTAAAGCAACTATACTCCAATAAAATTAATTTAAAAAGCTATAACTAAAACACCAGCAACAATGCAAACAACAGACTGCAAATAATCAAAACTAAAAGCAAGAAATCTGTACATAAATTTGTAATAATAATAATAGCCAAAAAATTAAAGCAATCTAAATTTTTGTGAATTGATGAATGGATAAATAAAATGTTTTATACCAATATATTATAAAGTGATGGATGGCTTCATTTTTATTTTACAACAGATTTCCTTACATGTTTATATATGTTTATATATGTATTTCAGAACTCTAATTTTGCTCCATTGGGTCAAATTTTCTGCTGTTATTAAGGAATAAAAAGGAAAGGGGTAATGATACATCTAGTCAAAGCTATGGTTTTTCCAGTAGTCATGTATGGATGTGAGAGTTGGACCATAAAGAATGTTGAGCGCTGAAGAACTGATGCTTCTGAACTGTGATGTTGGAGAAGACTCTTGAGAGTCCCTTGGACTGCAAGGAGATCCAACCAGTCCATCCTAAAGGAAATCAGTCCTGAATATTCATTGGAAGGTCTGATGCTGAAGCTGAAACTCCAATACTTTGCCACCTGATGCTAAGAACTGACTCATTGGAAAAGACTCTGATGCTGGGAAAGATTTAAGGCAGGAGGAGAAGGGAACGACAGAAAATGAAATGGTTGGATGTCATCACTGACTTGATGGATGTGAATATGAGCAAGTTCCTGGAGTTGGCGATGGACAGCGGAACCTGGTGTGCTGCAGTCCATGGGGTCGCAATGAGTCAGACATGACTGAACTACTGAAGTGAACTAAATCATGCATGCAACATGAGTGAAATTTGAAAAAATGTTGCCAACCTAAAGATGCCATTAACAAAAAGCCGTATATTGTCTTACTCCACTTATACAAAATGTCCAGAACAGACAAATCTATAGAGACACAAAGCTGATTTCCTAAGACTAGAAGAATGGAGATTTGGTGGAGGATGACAGCTAAACAGTGCCAGCTTTTGTGGGGGATGAATGGAAATATTCTAAAAGTGTTGTAGTGATGGATACACAGCTCTGTGAACATAACAAAGCTGTTAAGTTGTACACATTAAATGAGTGAATTGTATGATATGTTAATTATATTTCAATAAAGCAATTAAAAGATATAGGAAAGGCCAAATATTGCAATGAAAAAATATGATTATGTCCTGTTGGCATAATTTTATTTGAAGAATATCCAAATAATCTAAAAACAAACTGTTAGATTTAAATGCATTTGTTAAGGTCACCATATATAAACTCTGTATAAAACCAGTAAATGTATTTTACATAAATTTAACAAAAAATTAAATTTATATTATTTGCAACTGTATCAAAAAATAACAAATAATTTAGAGGTAAAGTCAATGAAAAATTATGAAGATGCTTATATAAAAACATTTATATACTTATGCATTCAAAGGCAAACTATTATAAAAAATATGAACTGTCATTTGATCCACAGATAAAATGCAGTTCAAATCAAAATAATGCCAGGTATTTGAAATCACAAGCTGAATTAAAAATGTATATGGAGGGGCTTCCCTGATGGTCCAGTGGTTAAGACACACTTCCACTGTAGGGGGCATGGGTTTAATTCCTGGTCAGAGGACTAGGATCCCACATGCCTCACGGCATAGCCAAAAAATAGAAAGATAAACAAAAACCAAATGAATAAAAACTAAAATGTGTGTGGAAATGGAAAGGGATAAGGATGAGCCAAGGCAATTTTGATAACACATTTTTTAACCTAAAGTACCGACACTACCAGATAGCAAGAGCTGTCATGAAATTTAACAGATAAAGATTAATTTTGAAAAGTTAGCAAAGAACTGACTTGTTATTACTAAAATATATATCAAAGCCTTATTCCTAAATACACTGTGGTATAGTTATACAAGCAGAAAATTTGACCCAATGGAGCAAAATTAGAGTTCTGAAATACATATATAAACATGTAAGGAAATCTGTTGTAAAATAAAAATGAAGCCATCCATCACTTCATAGAGGTATGAAAAAAGTGGGTCACTATATTTAAAAATAATAGCATATTTATTCCTGGTATAAATAATGGATCTTAAATTAATCTTTTTAAATTATTTTTTACTGAAGGATAATTGCTTTACAGAATTTTGTTTTTTTCTATCAAATCTCAACATGAATCAGCCATAGGTATACATATATCCCCTCCCTTTTGAAACTCCCTCCCATCTCCCTCCCCATCCCACCCCTCTGGATTGATACAGAGCCCGTCTTTGAGTTTCCTGAGCCATACAGCAAATATCCATTGGCTATCTATTTTACATATGGTAATGTAAGTTTCCATGTTACTCTTTCCGTATATCTCATCCTCTCCTCCTTTCTCTCCATGTCCATAAGTCTATTCTCTATGTCTGTTTCTCCATTGCTGCCCTGTAAATAAATTCTTCAGTACCATTTTTCCAGATTCCATATATATGCATTAGAATATGATATTTATCTCTTTCTGATTCACTTCTCTGTATATAATAGGTTCTAAGTTCATCCACTTCATCAGAACCGACTCAAACACTTTCCTTTTTATAGTTGAGGAATATTCCATTGTGTATATGTACTACAACCTCTTTATCCATTCATCTGTCGATTATCATCTGGGTTGCTTCCATGTTCTAGCTATTATAAATAGCACTGCAATGAACAATGGGATACATGTGTCTTTTCCAAGTTTGGTTTTCTCAGGGTATATGCCTAAGAGTGGGATTGCTGGGTCATATGGTGGTTTTATTTCTAGTTTTTTACAGAAATCTCCATACTGTCTTCCATAGTGGCTGTAACAATTTACATTCACACCAACAGTGCAAGAGCATTCCCTTTTCTCCACTCTCTCTCCCTTTAGTTGCTAAGTCGTGTCTGATGCTTGCAACCACATAGACTGTAGCCTGCCAGGATCCTCTGTCCATGGGATTCTCCAGGCAAGAATACTGGAGTAGGTTGCCATTTCCTTCTCCAGGGATCTTCCCAACCCAGGAATCGAACCTGGGTCTCCTGCATTGCAGGCAGATTCTTTACTGACTGAGCACAGCGGAAGCACTCTCCAGCATTTATTGTTTGTAGACTTTTTATGATGACCATTCTGACTCGTGTGAGGTGATATCTCACTGTAGTTTTGATTTGCGTTGCTCTAATAATGAGTGATGGTGCTTTATTGACTGTGCCAAAGCTTTTGACTGTGTGGATCACAATAAACTGTGAAAAATTCTGAAAGAGATGGGCATACAAGACCACCTAACCTTTCTCTTGAGAAACCTGTATGCAGGTCAGGAAGCAACAGTTAGAACTGGACATGGAACAACAGACTGGTTCCAAATAGGAAAAGGAGTACATCAAGGCTGTATATTGTCACTGTGCTTATTTAACTTATAAGCAGAATACATCATGAGAAACCCTGGGCAGGAGGAAGCACAAGCTGGAATCAAGATTGCCAGGAGAAATATCAATAACCTCAGATATGCAGATGACACCACTCTTATGAGAGAAAGGGAAGAAGAACTAAAGAGCCTCTTGATGAACGTGAAAGAGGAGAGTGAAAAAGTTGGTTTAAAGCTCAACATTCAGAAAACTATGATCATGGTATCTGTCCCATCACTCCATGGCAGATAGATGGGGAAACAGTGGAAACAGTGGCTGACTTTATTTTTCCAGGCTCCAAAATCACTGCAGATGGTGACTGCAGCCATGAAATTAAAAAATGGTTACTTGCTGGAAGGAAAGTTATGACCAACCTAGATAGCATATTCAAAAGCAGAGACATTGCCAACAAAGATCCATCTAGTCAAGGCTATGGTTTTTCCAGCGGTCATGTATGGATGTGAGAGTTGTACTATAAAGAAAGCTGAACACTGAAGAATGTATGCTTTAAAAAATTTTTTTTAATTTTTATTTTTACTTTATTTTACTCTACAATACTGTATTGATCCATACATTGACATGAATCCACCACAGGTGTACATGTGTTCCCAATCCTGAAGCCCCCTCCCTCCTCCCTCCCCATATCATCTCTCTGGATCATCCCCGTGCACTAGAACTGTGGTGTTGGAGAAACTCTTGAGAGTCCCTTGGACAGCAAAGAGATCCAACCAGACCATCCTAAAGGAGATCAGTCCTGGGTGTTCATCGGAAGGACTGATGCTGAAGCTGAAACTCCAATACTTTGGCCCTCTGATGTGAAGAGCTGACACATTGCAAAATACCCTGATGCTGAGAAAGATTGAGGATAGGAAGAGAAAGGGACGACAGAGGATGAGATGGTTGGATGGCATCATCGACTCGATGAACATGCGTTTGGGTAGACTCTGGGAGTTGGTGATGGGCAGGGAGGCCTGGCGTGCTGCAGTTCATGGACAAAGAGTCAGACATGACTGAGCGACTGAACAGAACTGAACTGAGCTGAGTGATATTGAGCATCCTTTCATGTATTTATTATCCATGTGTATGTCTTCTTTGGAGAAATGTCTGTTTAGGTCTTTTCACTACTTTTTGATTGGATTGTTTTTCTGGTATTGAGCTGTATGAGCTGCTTGTCTATTTTGGAAATTAATCCTTTGTCAGTTGTTTCATTTGCTCCCATTCTGAGGGCTGTCTTTTCACCTTGCTTATAGTTTCCTTTGCTGTGCAAAAGCTTTTAAGTTTAATCAGGCCCCACTTGTTCACTTTTGTTTTCATCTCCATTACTCTAGGAGGTGGGTCATAGAGGATCTTGCTTTGATTTATGTCATCGAGTGTTCTGCCTACGTTTTCCTCTAAGAGTTTTATAGTTTCTGGTCTTACATCTAAGTCTTTAAACCATTTTGAGTTTATCTTTGTGTGTGGTGTTAGAAAGTGTTCTAATTTCATTCTTTTACATGTAGCTGTTCAGTTTTCCCAACACCATTTATTGAAGAGGCTGTCTTTGCCCTATTGCATATTCTTGCCTCTTTGTCAAAAATAAGGTACCCATAGGTGCATGGGTTTATTTCGGGGCTTTCTATCTTTTTCCATTGGTCTATATTTTTGTTTTTGTGCTAGTACTATACTGTCTTGATGACTGTAGCTTTGTAGTATAGTCCAAAGTCATGAAGGTTGATCCTCCAGCTCCATTCTTCTTTCTCAATACTGCTTTGGCTATTTGGGGTCCTTTGTGTTTCCATGTGAATTGCAAAATTTTTGTTCTAGTTCTGTGCCATTGGTAATTTAATAACAATCACATTGAATGTGTAGATTGCATTTGGTTGTTTAGTCATTTTCACAATATTGATTCTTCCTACCCAGGAACATGGAATATCCCTCCATCTGTTTATGTTGTCTTTGATTTCTTTCATCAGTGAAATATGTAGGAAATCCAAAAGAAAAATGCTCAACTAATGAGTAATATGATCATATAATAAAGATGGTCAGTCTCCCAAAGCAATAGAAATAAAAGCAAAACTAAACAAATGGGACCTAATCAAACTTATAAGCTTTTGTATAGCAAAGAAAGCCATAAACAAAATGAAAAGACAACCTACAGACTGAGAAAAAAACTATTTGCAAATAATGCAACAAACAAAAGCTTAACTTCCAAAATATACAAACATCTCATAAAGCTCAATAACAACAAAACAACCCAATTGGAAAATGGGCAGAAGACCTAAATAGACAACTCTCCAAAGAAGGCATACAGATAGCCAATAGGCACATGAAAAGATGTTCAACATCGGTAATTATTAAAGAAACACAAATCAAGACTATAATGAAGTCCCACATCACACCAATTAGACTGGCCATCATTTAAGAGTCAAATAACAAATGGTGGAGAATGTGTGGAAAAAAGGGAACTCTGTTACACTGTTGATTGACATGAAAGTTGTTGTAGCAACTATGGAAAACAGTATGGAGGTTCTTCCAAAAGCTAGAGTTGGCATATAACCCAGTAATCCCATTCCTGGGCACATATCTGGACAAAACTATAGTTCAAAAAGGTAAATCCATCCCTATGTTCTTAGCAACACTCTTCCTAATAGCCAAGACATGGAAGCAACAATCTAAATGTCCATCAAGCGATAAATGGGTAAAAATGATGTGTTATATACATACAGTAGAATACTACCCAGTCATAAAATATAAAATATCCCATTTGCAGCACCATGGGTGGATTTAGAGTTTATCATACTAAGTGAACTAAGAAGATAGACAAATACCATATATATGGAATCTAAATTTTAGATTCCGTATATGATGATTCCACATCATATATGGAATCTAAAATATGACATAAATGAACCTATCTACAAAAAGGAAACAGACTCACAGAGAATCAAACTGTGGTTGCCAAGCAGAATGGGAGGTAGGGGAAGATGGACTGGGAGTTTGGAATTAACAGATGTGAACTATTCTGAATAAACAAGTTCCTAGTATAAAGCAAGGGGGAATGTATTCAATATCCTGTGATAAATCATAATGGGAAGGAATTTTTAAAAGCATGTATATGTATGTATAACAATCACTGCTGTATAGCAGAAGTTAACATAATACTGTAAATCAACTATACTTCAATTAAAAAAAAGATTTGGATGTTTTGTGTATCCTTATAGGCAAATAAACTTTCAAACATCGCAAAGCATTACCCAGAAACACATTAGAGATCTAATTTCAAAGGCCAAATAAATAAAATGCAATATATACTATTATTAGATGGTAAAGAATCTGCCTGCAATGCAGGGGACCCGGGTTCAGCCCCTGGGTTGGGAAGATCCCCTGGAGAAGGGAATGGCAACCCACTCCAGTATTCTTACTTAGGAAATCCAATGGACAGCAGATCTTGGTGGACTAGTCATGGGGTTCCAAAAGAGTCAACATGACAAACACTTTCATACTATTCACATTATTACTACTATATATTTCCAAATGCACAATTTCACTGTATGGGTGGATTACCATTGGTAGAACTAGTTAGAAGATCTAGGTGAGAAAAGTATGAACACAGCAGTTTTAACTGACTTGTATCTTAATCTGGTGCTGTGTCTGCAGAGTGTGGGTAATGCAGATAATGGTATCACTGACTACAGACAAAAAAGAGGAATATCATAGCCTGAAAAACAATATTAAAAGTTAGGAAGAAACTTATTAGGTATTTGAAAATTACTACATTTAGAGAATATTTGATGCTTTGAGGGAAAATCTTAGGCCATTACACTACATATAGAATATATTACTAGAACCATGTGTTTAGACATTTGACAAAAAAATCATAGCACAATGATATCATGTAGAATGTATCTAAAATTTCCAAAGAGTGTAATGAAAGAATATACACATTTTCTAAAAAGTTCAAAAATACTTGATGTGGAATACTCACAGAAAGAAAATACATATAGTCTAAATGAAAGATATATTATACATTTCCTCTGATTCTCAAGAAGTCTCTGAGGCAAATTCTCAGTGCACATAGCCACTTTATTAAGCATTGAGGGCTTGACTGTATATAAAATATTCTATGAGCCATGAAAGCAATTCAGTCCAAGAGGGATAAGTTTATTAGAGTGTTTGCCTTTCTTCCCCAGCAGCTTCCTATGTCTAGGCAAATATATTAATTTGTTTATTCAGAGACAAGCCAGAAAAGAGAATAAGGAGACATGAAGCAATACATAAGAGTTGAATAAATACTAGCTTTGGCAAAATTACCCATTTAGCCAGTTTTTTTGAATAAACTGAATTCAATGCAGATCAGTAAGGAAATGTTTTTTCTTCTTACCACATTTTCCAAAACCATTTTCTGGTCTTATCTGTCCTGGACAATATATCTTGCAATTTCATGTTTTCCTTCGCTATAGTCTGGTATTAGAACAATCACATTTTCAGATATGAAATAGTATAGGAAAATCCATTATAAAAATTCAGATGCAGTTCATATTTTCTCATAATCAATAGCCAGTTCAGTTCTGATCCATTTTTTCAAGAGGTTGGCAGTGAGAAAGGGAGATTATATATATATTATATATAATATATGTATCCAAAGTGCTAAACCACTTTGCCTAATATTCTTTCGCCTTGTAAGTTTCTCCTAATTTGGAAGAGCAAGAACACAAGAGTTGTGAGAGGGTAATGGTAAAGTCTGTTTTGATTAGTGCTGGTGTGACTCTGGCCCATGCTATCTGTGATGGAACAGAAACTCTGCCTTGACATCGTAGGGCATTTTTGAGAGTTGGTTGGATATGAACATTCATGCTGTGCAACATACATGTCTTCTCAGAGTTGTTTCTACATGGAGGCAAGAGAGCTGAACATCTACCCTCAACAAATTACTTCTTTATGTGTGTGCTAAGTCGCTTCAGTTGTCTCTGACTCTTTAAGATCCTGTGCACTGTAGCCTGCCAGGCTCTTCTCTCCATGGGATTCTCCAGGCAAGAACACTTGAGTGGGTTGCCATGCCCTCCTCCAGAGGATCTTCCCAACCCAGTGTCTCTTGCATTGGCAGGTGCTTTCTTTACCACTTGCACCACGTGGGAAGCTCTCTTTCCGCTTAGGCACTTTATTATTTTTTTTCAAAGATCTTTTTGATGTAGATCATTTTTTTTAAGTCTCTATTGAATTTGCTACATTATTTTTTTGCTGTATGGCATGTGGGATCTTAGCTTCTGACCAGGGATCAAACTTGTAACAACTGTATTGAAGGTGATGTCTTAACTACTGGACCACCAGCGAAGTCCCAGTTTATTAAGTATTAGGAGCATGACTATATAAATTTTAACCAACCACAGAGAAGAAATCTAATCCAAAAAATACAAAACATGGTGTTAGGGTAAGGCTTAAAACTCTGCCACTTCTAACTCTCCATACAATAATTTCAGTGATAAAAGGCAAAAAAATTCACAAGTAGAAGGCTTGTGGGTGTGGAAGCTGGAACATGGGTACTCAAAACCATAAAAAGAATTGAAGGGCACTAGGCAGGGCACCGCTGTTCAGTAGGATCTCAGGTATGTAAACCAGATACTGTTCTCATACAGCATTTGTTATTCAAAGCAGTTGGGCCAGGGGTGAGAAATTTGTGTTCCTGTCAATACTGGTCATAAGAAACCCTACACATTACCCATTTCTATTCTCAAATCCTCTTATATCTCACTTTACATTAATTTTATGCTGACATAGCTCCTTTAAATTCTAATTAGCCACAATGCTGGAGAAAATATGTGAGTATTAGTGAAATAAGCTAGGGTCTTAACAGATGCAATTCACTAAGGATTTAATTAATACTTATTGTTTCCACATTCTACTATCTATTAGGAGTCTTCTGACCCTGCAGTAGCACTTCCACACATTTTTGGGTCTTCATTGGAGGGTTATATAGAATTCCTATTATAGAAGTCAAAGCTCCAAGTTGCCATGATTTTACCTACTTATTTTTGCTGCAATTGCCCATTCACTGATAGAACTGGGCTTTAGCATACTCAGATGTCCTAGTAAATAATCAGATTGCCAAAGATATTCCTCTTCTCCTAATTATACAGCAGCAACTTTATTTATTCATGATACCCAGTGTTAATTACCCAGACCAATACTAGTAACTATTTTTGTCTTTATTTTCCTATTGCTATACTTTCACAAAATGTTTAGAGTGATAAGGGGCAGAGTAAACAAGTTAGTTGGTAGGATTTCTAACATTACATAATAAATTCATTTAATATGACCCCATTTTTGATACATTTGTTTCCTTCTTCCACATTCTGTTTGGGAACTGTTTCATTATTTTTACTTTTTTAATTGGTGGAAAATTGCTTTACAATTTTGCATTGGTTTCTGCTGTACAACAATGTGGATCATATATATCATAATTAGATATATATATCCCTTCTCCCTGAGCCTGTCTCCCCTCGTCCCTTCCCACCCATCTAGGCCATCACAGAGCACCAGGCTGGGCTCCCTGTGTTATTTAGCAACTTCCCACTAACTGTTTTACACATAATAGTGTATCTATGTTAATGCTACTTTCTCAGTTTGTCCCACTTTCTCATTCCCCAGCTGTTTCCACGAGTCGGTTCTCTATGAGATTCATCAGTACCATTTTTCTAGATTCCATATATATATACATTAATATATATGGTACTTTTTCTGATTTACTTCACTCTGTATAAGAGGCTCTAGGTTCATCCACCTCACTACAGTTGACTCAAATTTGTTTCTTCTTATGGCTAATATTTCATTGTATAAATGTACCACAATTCTTTATTCATCTGTTGATGGACATCTAGGTTGCTTCCA
Source organism: Aepyceros melampus (assembly GCA_006408695.1). Classification (NCBI taxonomy): domain Eukaryota; kingdom Metazoa; phylum Chordata; class Mammalia; order Artiodactyla; family Bovidae; genus Aepyceros; species Aepyceros melampus. The sequence continues at coordinate 17,582 of SJXQ01006664.1, read as the reverse complement.
TGTCCTGGTTATTATAAATATTGCTGCAATGAACACCATGGTACATGTGTCTTTTTGAATTGTGGTTTTTCTCAGGACATATGCCCATAGGGGGATTCCTGGGTCATATGGTAGGTTTTGTTTCATTATTTAACGTGGGCCCTTTTTTTCTGAGCATCTAAGTATCATCTCAGTAATTTATTATTAACTCCTGAGTCATGGCAGAGTAGCTGCATGTCAACAAATTCTTCCTTATTCAGATTGATATTCTTTGTTATTGATATAATTAACATAACATTATATTAATTTCAGGTGTACTACATATGGTTTGATACATTGTATATATTGCAAAATGATCACCACAGTAAGTTCAGCCAACATCTAACACCACAAATAACTATACAGTTTTTTCCTGTGATAAGAATTTTCAAGATCTACTCTTGGCACCTTCCAAACAACTAATACTATATTATTAACTATAGTCATCATACAAACATTACATCCTCAGAATTTACCTAACTGGAAATGTATACCTTCAGACCACTTTTACATTTGCTCCCCGACCTCCATCCTGGGTTTCCCAGGTGCTCAGTGGTAAAGAATCTGCCTGCCAGTGCAGGCAGCACAAGAGATGCAGGTTCTGTCCTGTGTTGGGAAAATCCTCTCGAGCAGGAAATAGTAATCTGCTCCAGTATGCTGGCCTGGAAAGTTCCATGGACAAAGGAGCCTGGTGGGCGACTGTCAGTGGGGTTGTAGGGAGTCGGACATGACAGAGCACATACACATCCTCTTCCCTCCAAGCCTCATTTAAATGAGATCATGTTTGTCATTCTCTGATTTATTTCACTTCACATAATGCCCTCAAGTTTCACCCACTGCATTCAGATTGATATTCTACTCCCTTTGATTCAACATCTCAAAAATCTGTATGCATGTACACTTACCTTGTTCCTCCCAGTATATATTATCCAGGGCCTGTAATTCCTTCAGTGAAAAGTTGCTTCCCTATTTATCAGGTTTAACTCTTGGTTACATTGAGGCTTGGCCCTTGTTTTTGGTTTGGTGGCCAGGAAGGTAGTTAAGCAGATTGTAAGAGAGAAAAAACAAATTGCAACTTCTTTAGCATAATATTCAAGTAATGGTAGGGAGAAATTTGCTATAATAAAATTGTTGTTTAGTCTTTGCAACCCCACTGCCTGTAGCCCACCAGGCTCCTCTGTCTATGGGATTTCCCAGGCAGGAATACTGGAGTAGGCTGCCATTGCCTTCTCCAGGGGAACTTCATGACCCAGGGATCCAAACACGCATCTCTTACTTGACAGGTGGATTCTTTACCATCTGAGCCACCAGGGAAGAACCACAATAAAGTTAAGTAGGTATGTACATTAAAGTCTGCCTCCATTTTTGATCTTTGCTGACAGATTGGAGTTCCACACTGTCTGCTCCCATCTGCTTCACAAATAAGCCATCTAATTCAAAAGTCCGGATGCTTCTTCACTTGGTTCTGGTGGGAAATTCAAACTATCTTCAGGAAACCTGACCCTACCCCCACCCCATAATCCCTATTGAAACCCCAAGCCAGTCTCTTTTCCCTTCTTTCCCAATATATTTTGGAACGTTCTTTGGAACTGCCCCACTGTCTCCAGAAAAATCTCAGTACATGAGTAATAAACCTTCTTGATGGTGTCATTAGTATCGATATCCAAATTAAAGTTTTGTTGGTAGTCCATCCTGATGCTATGGTATGTCTACAACAGTGGGCTATTTTTGTGGGCCCAGATGGTTGTGCTTCTGGGCGTGCAGGTGAATTTATTTATAAAATCATTCTGCCAGTCTCGTGATCCCAATTCATTATCAGGACACTGATTTTGATGTTGGAGACCTGGCTGTGTTTTTAAATCAGCCTTCTTTGTTGCTTATACTTTATAGTGCTCAGTCATGTCTGACTCTTTGTGACCCCATGGACTGTAGCCTTCCAGGCTCTTCTATCCATTCGATTCTCTAGGCAAGAATACTGGAGTGGGTGTCATTTCCTACTCCAGGGGATCTTCCTGATCCAGGGATCCAACCTGCAGCTTCTGTGCCTCCTGTATTGGCAGGCAGATTCTTTACTACTGTGCCACCTGGGAAGCCCAGTTTTCTTTAAATTACAAATTTTACTTTTACGTTAAAGTTCTTACATTAAAGTTCTTACATCAAATTCTTACATTCTTACATGAAATTCACTCTTACATTAAATTCTGTGCCTAGTCTTCAGCTATATTTTCCTTAATGCTACAAATGATACATTTCCTTTAAATACTAGATGGAGTTTATCTGACTCTCACACTTTAAACTAGTAATTAACCAACAGTTGTTTATCATTTTCTCCAACACATCAGAATCATCCCATAAAAACTAGTTCCACAGTCCTTATATGTACAATAGCTAAGTCAGCACATTTATTTCCATTGGAATCACTATAGTCTAGAATTTTTTAGGCTGGAGCATGTAATTTTTTAGGGCTGTTGACACTCTACATCTCACCAGTGACTGGTTCCTCATTTCCATTCCACCAGTGAGTAATCCAACCACACAATCCTATCATTAGGGTCTGCTTCTCTGACCATTCTTGGTACCAAGTGTTTTAGACTGGCTTCTATAAAAATAGACTCTAAGCCATGAATTCAGGTAGAAGTGACTATTTAAGAAAGTGCTCTCAGGAAAAACCAATAAGGCTTGGGGATAGGGAGAAGCATGATGAAGAAAGAAAAGGAATCAGGCAAGCATTTAATTATAGATGAAGTCTCAAACTCAGATCCAAATGGAACTTTAGAGCACAAATTACACCTGAGAATTTTTCCTTCCTTATACAATGTGTTGAGCTTTTGTTTTCCCACACAGCTTAGTCCTTAGCTTCAAAAAAAGGTGTGTGTGTGTGTGTGTGTGTGTGTTGAAGGTGGGTAAAATTTCCAGACCCTTCTGGGCTTGCAAGAAGGCAAGTCTAAATGCTGACAGAAAATTCTCTGGGTAAAACAAAAACAAAAATAGGACAAGATATGAGAGACTGTCATGTGTAGCTAAGAAAGAATCTGAACGAATCAGAGTAGAACATGGACATTCTGTTACACTTGTTCTTACTGAAGTGTTCCCATATGACACCAAGTTTACCTACGATATGATGTTGTGTGTGTGTGTGTGTGTGTGTTGAAGGTGGGTAAAATTTCCAGACCCTTCTGGGCTTGCAAGAAGGCAAGTCCAAATGCCGACAGAAAATTCTCTGGGTAAAACAAAAACAAAAGTAGGACAAGATATGGAGATTGTCATGTGTAGCTAAGAAAGAATCTGAACGAATCAGAGTAGAACATGGACATTCTGTTACACTTGTTCTTACTGAAGTGTTCCCATATGACACCAAGTTTACCTACGATATGATCCTCCTTATATACTTTTATCTTGCTGTTCCTATTGTTTGCTGAACCCAAGGTAGGCAAGGTGTGAGCTGGGAAGCTGGAAGAAAACTCGAGGAGCAGAAGCAACTGCAGACACGTGTATTCTTTAATGGCGGGCTGTGGCGAAGGAGCATCTCAGGTGGGGCTTATATACTATACCTTTACAGAACAAAAGTGGCCTGTGGCCAAGCGCATACAATGTAACGCGCATGTGCCGTTCTACAAGCGATCTCAGCTGTTACTAACCATGCAAAGGATGTGTGGCAAGAGGGCATGAGAACATGAGAGTCTGGGGAGCCTAACTGACACCATTTTGGACACCTGCTATTTCCTCACAACTGTTATCGGCAATGTAGCAAGAAACTCCCAAACTGAAGTGACGGCAATGACAGTATCAGCATCACTCTATCGTCACAAACCTAGTTTTCTAGAAAATCTGTTTTTTACTGTTCTGGGTTTATCTGACTCTCTCACTTTAAATTAGTAATTAACCAGGTAGCCAAATTACGTTAGGTAGGTAAAATTTCTGTTCTAGGTTTCATTTTTATTTTCGAATTACTGTGCCCATACTTAGAGAGTCAAACTACTTCCCTAGCTTCCTGATATTTCTACTTCATGCAGTTGATTTTATTCGTAGGTAGAACAATCAATGACTAGTTTTGTCACTAGTCCACAGTATTAGTTCAGCCATCCCTAAGTTAAGCAAACATGTTTTGTGGAATTGAATCAGTCCCTCAAATGCTATGGCAAGACCTTCATAACCACTATTTGCTCTTCCTGCTAACTCACAACTTTTGCTATCTGTGTCACGATATTTCCTAGTCACATGAAAATATTGAATATTACATGGCTCCATCTTTGCTGCAATTAGCGTATACCAGGCATCTAAGCATCAGGTGATGAGAATACAACAGTGAGCGAAATAGTTAATGTGATGATGATTAACTTTACACACCAATCTGATTGGGCCAAGGAATGCCCACTTAGCTGGCAAAACATTATTTCTGGTGTGTCCGTCTGTGAGAGTGTCTCTGGAAAAGACTAGCATTTGAATCGGCAGCCTAAGTAAAATAGAGTTCCCTTACCAGGGAGGGTGGGCATCATCCAATCTATGGAGGACCTGAATAAAACAAAAAGCTGGAGGAAAGGGAAATTCATTCTCACTGAGTTGGGAAATCCATCTTCTCTTGCCCTTAGGAGCACATTTGTGCTTTTGATTTTCAGGATTTCAGACTATGCGGACCAGGAGTTTCACCATGGCTCCTTCTACATTCAAATGTTATTGATTAATGAATGTACAAAATATATGACCCTTATACAGTAGAATGTTATCGAAGAATACAAAGGAAAATGTAGGAAATGTAGCACTGATACATGCTACAATATAGATGAACCTTGAAAATACTATACTAAATGAAAGGAGCCTATCACAAAAAGCTATACAAAAATGATTCCATTTATATGGAATATCCAAATTGAGAAATCCGTATAGATAGAAAGCTAACCAGTGATTGCCAGATTTTATGGGGAAAGGGGAATAGAGAGTAATCACTAATTCAAAAAGAGTTTATTTGGGGATGTGAAAATGTTTCAAAATTAGATAATGATGTTGGTGATAGACAAGGAAGCCTGGCATGCTGCAGTCCATGGGGTCACAAAGAGTCAGACATGACTGAGTGATTGAACTGAACTGAACTGATATTTATATTTCTCTGTGAATATAATATGTGCTGTGCTGTGCTTAGTCGTTTCAGCTGTGCTCAACTCTGTGCAACCCCATAGACTGTAACCTGCCAGGCTCCTCTGTCCATGGGGCTCTTCAGGCCAGAATACTGGAGTGGGTTGCCCTTCCTTCCTCCAGGGATCTTCCCAACCCTATAATCAAACCCATGACTCTTGTGGCTCCTGATTGCAGGCAGATTCTTTACAGCTGAGCCACTGGGGAAGCCCCTTAGTTGTGGCATATGGGACATAGTTCCCAGACCAGGGATGAAATATGGGCCCCCTGCATTGGGAGCACAGAGTGTTGGCCACTGGACTACCTGGGAAGTCTCAGATCTCTTCACTTTTGGTAACAGCACCATCTCATGCAGGAGCACCCTCTCTTACATTGGAAGGTCCCATTTAAACTCAAGAAGAGGGTATTATACACCAGAGGTCAGAAATCCTCTGGGCCACCTAAGAATTCAGCTCACTGCAGGTTCTTTGTATTCAAGGGTATATAAATTCTTTGACAATACACACATTTAGCACAGTACTATAGGGGAAATATCAAGAGCAAATAACAAATATTGTAAATATAGATTCTATTTCATTGCTCCTTAAAACTCCCAATACCAGAAATTTCACATAGAAGATTAATTGTTACTGATGGTTTGGTTGGAAATAGTGTTTTTGGAAAGTTATTACTCATCTTAAAATTATGTTTCCATAGTGCACGTGCTTATATTTACATAGAAGGCATGATTATAAGTTGTGACTTGCGGGAAATGTGTCATTGATGCTAAAGTTGAATGGATAAAGAAAAGAGAATATAAAATGATGAAAGATAGCCTCTCTGACATTAGAGTTTTATTTTTTAAGTGAAAATATTTAATAAGCTAAAGGAATTTAAAATAAAGATATTTATTATTCCTAAGTGAATAAAATTTTGTTTTGGAAAATATCATTTAGCTTGACAATCAATATATGTCATTACTAAGAGAATTTATTAGAAAATGTTGTAGCCATGCATTCCAGGAAATAAACTCACTCAGGACAATGCAGATAGTGAAGTGCAGTTTATTACACCAGCGGGCCCAAGGCAGAGTCTCCTCTTAGCCAAGGACCCTGACCAGTTTTTGTGAAAACATTATATACCCTAAGTGTATGTGTCCACACCCACTTCCCCAAATTCCCTGAAACTAGTCTGAACAAAGGAAAAGAAAGATCAAAGTTAACCCGTGATTCAAGTTAACCCATGACTTAAGCCTAGGTAGTTAACAGTGGACAATTATCAATAGGCCTGTGGTCATACCCCATTAAGCATAATAGAATTTATGATTCTATTCAGTTACACAGATAATTAGGTTATTCTTTTAGGCAATGGATAGTCTAGGTATGAGCCCTGGGTCTCTTCTATCCAGGGGAGTCTAGTTTTCCAGTTAGTGTGTCGTTTCCACAGATATAGGCATATAGCTCAAAGTCCACAGTCCAGCCCAAGGTGGAGTTCTGCTTTCAAGATGGAGCCTGTTCTGTTTGTTTCCTCCTTCATTCCCCCCTCTTGATGCTCTTAACTCATAGTTTGAGCATCATTCATAAGGATACTTTGCACCCTGGCTCTCTGACCACCAGTTTGGGAGAACAACACCAACCTTTGCGTTACAAAGTTCATAATACATTGTACAATTCAGGGTCCACAAAGCAGAACTATCAAGGTAACTATAACAATGGTAAATACAGTTTTCACTAATCACCCTTCACCCAAGATAGGACCAAAGTCCAAAAAGGAAGATTATCATCAGACATAGCTTTTACCTGATCTTTCATGTCATCTAGGGTGGCTGATACATTGCCAGATAAATCAGGAATAGATACACAACATTCAGCTTTAATTATAGCACAGGTCCCTCCTTGTGCTAAAACTATGGTTAATCTCAAGATGATACCAGCAAGTCCTTGTACCAGCAGTTGGCTGTAGAGCTTCATCTCTTTTTCTTCTTTAAGATGACCTTTGTTTCACCAGGATCAGTGGGGTCCTGTTGTGTAGTCCGCTTGGCGTCCTCCGGGCCTGTGTGGTATGCTCTCTTCACCCTCAAATGGTGGATCCAGAGAGTGACACCTGCAACTTTAACTGCCGTAGGGGTGGTTAGAACAACAGCATATGGACCCTTCCAATGTGGGGCCAAGGAGTTGTGTTTCCAGTCCTTGACCCACACCTGATCCCCAGGCACAAATCTGTGAATCTCTTCCCAAGGAGGAACTGCACTCTTTCTTGTACAAACTTAGTTACCTGATTTATTACCTTACCCAGTTGTTCCATCTGCCATGAAATCTCATCTCCCCTTAGCTGAGGCAAATTCGTTGACACCTATTTTATTATGGGAGGGGGCCTCCCATACACAACACTGTACGGAGAATAGCCATGGGACTGTGGGGTCATCCTGAGTCTGAGCAGAGCCATTAGAAGCAAGTCCACCCAGGAGCAGTCAGTCTCTATGATCCACTTGGGGAGTGTCTCTTTTAAGTGTCTGGTTGGTTTGTTCCACCATCCCAGAACTCTGGGGCCTATATGCCGTATGCAATTTCCACTTGATATTTAGAGCTTTGCATACCTGTTGAATTAAGCCAGTTACAAAGGCAGGGCTGTTGTCTGATCCTATACTGGTTGGGAACCCGAATCTGGGGATTATTTCTCGAAGCAAACAGCGAGCCACTTCATTTGCTTTTTCAGTTCAGGTGGGGAAAGACTTCACCCATCCTGAGAAGGTACAAACCGTGAGTGTCGGCAGGGTTTAAAGTCCACTCAGAGTGCCTTTTAACTGTATTCCGGAGGTGTGTTTATGTCCAGGGGCAGCATTGACCTTTTTCATTTTTGGTGGCCCTTTCTGCTTCAGCCAGCTGGTCTTGGGCCGGGGTGGACTGTGGGAGAGTCAAAGTTAACTCAGGCATTTTTGAGAGTACAAATGTTCTGATAGATCCCCCACCCAGCAGCCCCAAGTTTCTCAGCTGCATGTTTTGTGGCTTTTTCTGTTAGTTGGTTTCCCCATGATTGTGGGGTATCTTCCTTTTGGTGACCCCAACAGTGCATCACTGCTACCTTTTCAGATTCCCATACCGCATCTGAGTCAAGATTTCTTCTTTGTTTTTAATATCCTTTCCATTGGCTATCAGAAGATCTTTCTCTTTATATAAAGCCCCATGTACATGTAAAGCAGCAAAAGCATACTGGATTCTGTGTGAATGTTTGTCTTCTTACCTTTTGACAGCTGGAGGCCTAGATTAGAGCATGTAGTTTGACAGACCAGTGTGATGGCAGAGAGCTAGCCTCAACGATGGTTTCTTCCATGACTACTGCATATCCCGACAATCGTTGTCCTTATTTCACCAGGCTGGTGCTGTTGGTGTCCAGGACCAAATCTGGGTCTGGGATTAGCTGGTCTCTCAAGTCAGGTCTGCTGGCATAAACTTCTTCTAGGATTTCCTTGCAATCATGTGAGGGCCCAGCTTCTCCCACAGGAAGGAGAGTGGCTGGATTCAGGGCCTGGCAAGTCTCGGTAGTAACAGGGGGTTCTCACATAAGAGTCCCTGGTATTGAGTAATCCAGGATGTCGACAGCCATTTATGGGGTCCCCCTTGCAGGAGAGTGTTGACCTCATGCTGGACTTTTCTATCAAATCTTGGCCCAAAGTCAGCTTGGTTGCTTCCCAGACCAGTAAGGCAACTGCCTCAACTGCCCGTTGCTGCATCCTGGCCGCCCAGTGGCAACATTGTCCAGTGGTTTTTAGAGATAAGCCACGGGTCTGTCCCATGTCCCTATAGTCTGGGACAACACTCTCCTAGTCACCTTGTCCTTTTCAGCCACCTAAAGAGTAAATAGTTTAGCAAGGTCTGGCAGGCCCAAGGCACGTGCTGACATAATTGTACCGGGTTTGAGTTCTATTACCATCGAGACTTGTTTTGCAAGCCTGGGGGTGTTGTCTTCTGCCCAGACCTCAGGGAATTGTTGAGTTAACTCTCTCTCTCGACTGTTTAGCCTGTCCCATTTCCCTTCTGGGAGATTGTACAGCCTCCATTCATCTTGAGGGGTTACCAAGAGGAAGAGTAAATAGGTGGTTGAGCCCACTTGAAGAGTGTGTCTTTCGTGGGGGGAAAGGTCACTTGTGCCCCCAACTTACACAGAAAGTCTCTTCCCAACAAAGGTACTGGGCACTCAGGGATGTATACAAATTCATGAGTCACTTGGTGTTTCCCGCATATGACATTTTCGAGGTAGACTTGAGACACAAAGGCTGCATTATCACCATCTGAGACCCAGCAGCCACTGGATCTATTGGCGTATAAAGTCTGTGGGCCTCACACAGTCTCGTAGAACTTGGAGGGTGATTCGCTTTCCCTTTGAATCACTTCCGAGGGTTTTGAGATACTCATAGCTTTTCGGGCCCCCCTCTTGAGACCTGGTAAAATGGCTACCCGATATCTCTCCAGGTGGCCCCTCCCTTCCTCTGTGTTACAGTCCCAACTGGGCCTCTCATCAGGGGTGGCTAGCTCTGCCCACCGCTGCAGGTTTGCAGTACCCTCAGGCGCCGTTTCCCTTAACTATTTTCTGGCCTCGGTTAGGAGCCTGTGTCTTTCCTCAGTGCTGAAAAGGGAGACTAGTAGTTGAATTATGTCATCCCATGAAGGGCGGTGGTTTCAAAAAATAGTCTCCATTGGCCTAATCATGGCTTGTGGCTCCCCTGAGTATGGTGGAGTGTGTCTCTCCCAGTTTAATATATCCATATTGCTACTGCTACTGCTGCTAAGTCACTTCAGTCGTGTCCGACTCTGTCCAACCCCATGGATGGCAGCCCACCAGGCTCTGCCGTCCCTGGGATTCTCCAGGCAAGAACACTGGAGTGGGTTGCCATTTCCTTCTCCAATGCATGAAAGTGAAATGTGAAAGTGAAGTCGCTCAGTTGTGTCTGACTCTTTGCGACCCCATGGACTGCAGCCCATCAGGCTCCTCCATCCATGGGATTTTCCAGGCAAGAGCACTGGAGTGGGGTGCCATTGCCTTCTCCATATTGGAAAATGGTAGTAATAGGCTACAGGGAGCTGATGGTAGTGCCTACATGTGTCCTGAACTGGAGGCTGTTGTAGCTCTCTGAGGGGCATCTGTAGTGGGGTTCTTTCCCTCTGTTCCTTGGCAGAGCGCAGCCTCTAATTCCTGTATTTTCTTCCCTCTTCCCATCAGTACTCACTGGGAGAGGTGGATACAATCTAGGAGATCCGGCTGAGGTGGAATCCTGGGGAGTTGACCAGAGGTCCCCCTCGCTGGATCAGAGCCTGCCAAAAGTGTGACTCTGTGATCTCTGGGAGAGCTGGCGGAGGGGCAGCGGCTGCTGCAGGAACTCCACCTGGCCCTGGATCAGGCATTAAGGTGGCCTCCGGTCCTGGTGGAGCACTGGGAGACAGGTGCATCATTATGCAGCATGGGGGTCAGGTCATCCCCATCCAAATCCAGTAGAATTTCCTTTTTTATCATCATTCAATTTTTGTGCCATTAATATTTTTCCCTTTCCATTCTGGATAGATACAGAACGTTGTCCAAGTAGGAGGGTCTTGAGCTAACCCTAGCCATGAGTCAATATATGGATATAGCTCTGTGTGTCCCAGCTCTCCTGTGACTACTGTTTAGACTGCTTCCACTATTTTTAAGTTCATGGTGTCCTCTGGTGGCCATCCTACTCCCATAGGGGGCCATTCAAACTCACAGAGTATGTGGAGGCGGTTAGGTGTCATCTTCAACCATAGTCTCCTCCAAATCCCTTCTTTAAATTTTTAATCATGCACTCCAATACAGTTGTCTTAGATTCATTTCCTCTCATCTTGCTTACCTTATCAGACCGTCTTCTACTTTTCCTTTTCTTTCTGTCTACGAAGTTCTTGGTACCCTATGTACTACTTCTGATATTTTCACTCAATGAAACACTTAAATTGCCATTCTGCCTCCTTCCTAATTGGGGTGAGAAGAGCCTTACCTGCCAGATCCCAGAGGTAGAAGGGGAATCGGCATGTCTTCACCTGTCAGTTGGCATGGCCTAACTAGAACACCACATGGTCCAAGACTATTTCTCCCTTAACTTTTAAAGTCCATGCTGGCTTGGTGGGCTTGATTGGGTGCAGATGAAAATACAGATGGGTTAAATATCTCATGTCCCAGGCCGTCTCAGGAAAAGCCAATTCATACTCACTTATGTATCCCCCTCCTTCTAGCCTGACAATTCTGAGGGGGTCAAGAATTTCACAGCAAATGGGACACCTCCTCGGGAAGGGCAGAATACAAGCACACAAATACCAGTTTCTTCTCCTAACAAGCCCTTGGTGATTGCTTGGTAATAATTTTCCCCAAGGCGGCGTGGATACCACCCCCAAATGATATTCATAAATTTTCTTCCTAAGCCCTAATCTGCTTGTTAACCTGTGTACCAAGCAATTGCCACCACCTGCCCATTCCAGTCTTCTGTGGATCCGTGCCCCTTCTAGTCCCTCCCAGGGTGGTGATCAGCCCCCCTCTTCCACCCTGATGGGTGGGTTCCTCCTCACCTGAGTGCTCAGTTCCCCTGCTGCCATCCACTACCCGCTAACGTGAAAAGGTCCGGGCATTGAGAAGCAGAATCCTTCCAGAAGGGCAAGGCGCCTTCCCCCCTCCAGAAGATTTGAGCTGCAAGGCCTCAGAGTAATTCCAAATGAGATTTGTCTCCTCAAAGTGAGGAGTTTTCTGGCCAATGCACTAAATGTTGTAGCCACACATTCTGGGAAGCAAACTCACTCAGAAGGACAATATAGATAGTGGAGTGCAGTTTATTACACTGGTGGGCCCAAGGCAGAGTCTCCTCTCAGCCAAGGACCCCCAAGTTTTTGTGAACAAGATTTTGTAAATCTTATATAACCTAAGTGTGTGTGCCCAAACCCACCTCCCCAAATTTCCTGAAACTAGTCTGAACAAAGGAAAAGATACAATCAAAGTTAACCTGTGATTCATATGCCTTAAGCCTAGGTAGTTAACAATGGACAATTATCAATAGGCCTGTGGTCATACCCCATTAAGCATAATAGAATTTATGATTCTATTCAGTTACACAGATAATTAAGATATTCTTTTAGGCATAGGAGAGTCTAGGTACGAGTCTTGGGTCTCTTCCATCCAGGGGGGTCTGGTTTTCCAGTTGGTATGTTGTTTCCATAGATACTGGGCATATAGCTTAAAGTCCACAGTCTGGCCCAAGATGGAGTCCTGCTTTCAAGATGGAGTCTGTTCCGTCTATTTCCTCCTTCAAAAGAAGAGTAGAACAGGTGATAGTTAAATGCTTAACAGTTCATGAATTTCCTAAAGAACATATTTGAAATTCCAGAGGAAAAGAAACAAAGTGGTACTTTTTTCTAAAAATACTATCAGTAGCAGAAGGAAAAAAAAAAACTTAAATGAAATAATACATTTTAACAGGCTTTACGTATTTATCTCATCTGTAGAGAATATTCTCAGGAGCTCTTGGGAGGCAATTACCAATAGCATTCCTTCAATTTATAATTTTTTAAATTTCTTTACTCAACATTTATTTTTATTTCTTAAAAAATATTATTGGAGTAGAGTTGCTTACAATGTGCATTAGTTTCTGTTGTACGTCAAAGTGAATGAGTTATACATACGCATGTATCCCCTCTTTTTTGTATTTCCTTCCTGTTTAGGTGACCACATAGCAATGAGTAGAGTTCCCTGTGCTATATAGTAGGTTCTCATTAGTTATCTGCTTTATACCTTGTAGGGTATATATGTCAGTCCCAATCTCCCAATTCATCCATCTCCCCCTTCCACCTTAGGGGTCCATAAGTTTGTTATTTACATCTGTGTTTCTATTTCTGCTTTGCAATAAGTTCATCTGTGTTGTTAGGGGAAGCACACTGATTGAAACTGCCCACCTTGGCCAGGCACCGTACTAAACATTTGCATGAGTTCTTTTATGACAGGAGGTCCTGCTAAGGAACACAGAACTAATAAGCCACCACCAACCGGAAGAGTTCGGGAAAGGTCAAAAGGAGACACCACATGTCTGACCACCTCCCAGAATGCTTCTCTCTGGCATCCATCTTGGCTGAACAAGGTGTGCACCACCAGGAAGAACTCTGAGTCAGAATGATTGGCTAAGGACAACCCAGAAACTAATCCCATCACCATAAAACCTGGGACTGCAAGCCATGGGTTCCCTTACCCTACTATTCCTGGGTTCTCCTGGGTTCCCTTACCCTACTGCTTTCCACCCAGGTGCCTTTTCCCAATAAAATCTCTTGCTTTGTCAGCTCATGTGTTTCCTTGGACAATTCATTTCCGAGTGTTAGACAAGAGCCAGTTTCGTGGCCTGGAAGTGGTCCCTTTTCCCCCACTTCCTGCAACAGTACCATTTTTCTAGAATCCACATATAGGGGTGCTGAATAAGAATGTAATAAAATGGCCACTAGGAATAGGAAAGAAAAAAAAAATGCTATCTCTTAGACAAGGGGATAAACCAGTTCCTGAAAGTAAACAACATATGCGTTGTCACATTCTGAATCTAAAGGAAATGTCCTTTCTGGTGTAATAACATTAGATTCTTGGCTGTGAAAGGTGATACTTCAGCCTCATTTACAGGAAACTCAGCTCTGTGTTCTGTGAAGACCTAAATGGGTGGGATGGGGGATGGGTGGGAGGTAGAACCAATAGGGAGGGGATATAGGTATACACGTTTCTGATTCACTTCACTATACAGCTGAAACTAACATAACATTGTGAGACATTGCTGCTAAACCACAAAAGACACTGGAATTCTTGGCCTCAGAGGAGAAGAATTCAATCCGGGGTCAGAGACGAGGCTTGATTGCTCAGAGCGTTTGTGTAATAAAGTTGTATTAACTTTAATAAAAGAGACAGAGAAAGCTTCTGACATAGACATCAGAGGGAGGCAGAAAGAGTGCCCCCCTGTTAGTCTTTAGTCAGATGTTATAGTGGGAGAAATATCAATAACTTCAGATATGCAGATGACACCAGCCTTATGGCAGAAAGTGAAGAGGAACTAAAAAGCCTCTTGATGAAAGTGAAAGAGGAAAGCGAAAAAGTTGGCTTAAAGCTCAACATTCAGAAAATGAAGATCATGGCGTCTGGTCCCATCACTTCATGGGAAATAGATGGGGAAACAGTGGAAATAGTGTCAGACTTTATTTTGGGGGGCTCCAAAATCACTGCAGATGGTGACTGCAGCCATGAAATTAAAAGATGCTTACTCCTTGGAAAAAAAGTTATGACCAACCTAGATAGCATATTCAAAAGCAGAAACATTACTTTGCCAACAAAGGTCCCTCTAGTCAAGGCTATGGTTTTTCCAGTAGTCATGTTGGATGTGAGAGTTGGACTGTGAAGAAAGCTGAGCACCGAAGAATGCTTTTGAACTGTGGTGTTGGAGAAGACTCTTGAGAGTCCCTTGGACTGCAAGGAGATCCAACCAGTCCATTCTGAAGGAGAGCAACCCTGGGATTTCTTTGGAAGGAATGATGCTAAAGCTGAAACTCCAGTACTTTGGCCACCTCATGGGAAGAGATGACTCATTGGAAAAGACCCTGATGCTGGGAGTGATTGGGGGTAGGAAGAGAAGGGGACGACAGAGGATGAGATGGCTGGATGGCATCACTGACTCATGAATGTGAGTCTGAGTGAACTCCAGGAATTGGTGATGGACAAGGAGGCCTGGCGTGCTGCAATTCATGGGGTCACAAAGAGTCAGACACGACTGAGCAACTGAACTGAACTGAACTGAAATGAGCAGTCTCCTAATTATGGAAAGGAGATGTCTCAAAATCCAGAGTGGCACCAGGCCCCTCACCCACAACATGCATTTTGAGATAATATTGGCACCAGGTGAGTCATCCAAGGACATAAAACAATTGACAAAAATCTTGAAAGGCAGGTTTCCCCATAAATATATAGTTTCATTAACATAGATTAGGCTTCCTTGGTGGCTCAGAGGGTAAAGCATCTGCCTGTAATGCAGGAGACCTGGGTTTGATCCCTCGGTTGGGAAGATACCTTGGAGAAGGAAAAGGCATCCCACTCCGGTACTCTTGCCTGGAAAATCCCATGGACAGAGAAGCCTGGTAGGCTACAGTCCATGGGGTTGCAAAGAGTCTGGCATGACTGAGCGACTTCACTTTCTTTCTTTCTTTCTAACATAGATTAGGAGAACAATTTATGAGTAAAACCGAAAGGTCTGTCAAGTCAGTAGCATAGTTCATTAACATAGTTTAGGACAAACATTTCCATAAAAAAAAAAAAAAACAACAAAAACACATTGGTTAGCTCGAGGTTTGAGAAAAGTTCAGGTGGAGCCATGTATCATCATGGCAAGACAGAATTTTAAGAGAACCTCTTTTAAAATCTGTACAGAGAAGGGGAAAAAAATCTAACACTTGTTTGTTTCCTCCTGCTGCTTAAGAGAGAGATAAAAATGTCTGACACTTGCAGCCTATTTCCTCTGTTTGGAGACTACCTGGGTAGCCAATGGAAAAACATCTGAGGTGTTAATCACTTTTCTAACTTGGGCTCATGGCTTTGCCTGGCATTCTGTTTAGTGTGACACCTGTATGTGTTCCTTTGTTATCACAGATGATTATCCCACGTTGATTCACTCCTCAGTGCAATTATAGATACTTAACTGGTGTCATAAAAGAATTCTTTAAATATTATTCTTGTCAAAAGTTGGCAGTGCTTTAAAAGCAGTGAAACATAAAGAACAAAAACATACCTTTTGTGCTATTTTCTTTATTGTCTTCCTGCTTTTTATATTATTATATTTCACTATGATCATGACTATTTCCTTTTTTTTTTTTCCCTGCTTACTACATTTCAGTTTGGTCTTAATTTCCTATTTTCTTAAGGCAGAATCTGACATCACTGATAGGAGACCCATTTTTCTTTTTCTTTTTGTTAGTGTTTTATTTATTTATCTATTTTTAACTTACTCACCTCCCATCCAGGTTTCTGCATAACATTGAGCAGAGTTCCCTGTACTATAGTAGCACCTAGTTGGTTACCCATTTTAAATATAGCACTGTGAACATGTCATCCCTAACTCCCTAACTAACCATTCCCCTCGTCCCTCCCCACTGGAAACCATAAGTTCATTCTCTATCTGGCAGTTTGTTTCTGCTTTTTAAATAAGTTCATTTGTATATATTTTTTTTTAGATTATGCATATAATCTCTAGGTTCATCCATGTTGTTACAAATGGCATTATTTCATTCTTTTAATGGCTGAGTAATATTCCATTGTATATATGTGCCACATCTTCTTTATCCATTCCTCTGTCAATGGAAATTAAGGTTGCTTCCTTGTCCTGGCTATTATAAACAGTACTGCAGTGAACAGTGGACTAGGTGTATCCTTCAAACCACGTTTTTCTCCAGATATACACCCAGGGGTGTGAGTGCAGGGTCATATGGGAGCTCTAGTTTTAGGTTATTAAGAAAACTTCATATTGCTCTCCATAGTGACTGTAATATTTATATTCCCACCAACACTGTAGGAAGAGTCCCTTCTGCCCACACCCTCTCCAGTATTTATTGTTTGCAGATTTTTTGATGATAGCTATTTCGTCCGATGTGAGGTGACATCTCATTGCAGTTTTGACTTGAATTTCTCTACTAATTAGCAATGTTGAACATCTTTTTATGTGCCTCTTGGCCATTTCTGTCTTCTCTGGAGAAAGAAATGTCAATTTAGGTCTTCTGCCCATTTTTTGATTGAGTTGTTTGTTTTGATGATATTAAACCTCATGAGCTGTTTGTAAATCTAGGAAGCTAATCCCTTGTTGGTCACGTCATTGCAATAGTTTTCTCTTCATCTGTGGGTTCTCTTTCCAATTTTTAATTTTTCCTTTTGCTGAGTAAGAGCTTTTGAGTTTAAGTAGGCCCTATTTGTTTACTTTTGTTTTTATTTCCATAATTCTAGAAAATGGTTGGGAAAGACATCTCTGCAACTTGTGTGAGAGAGTGTTCCACGTATGTTTTCCTCTGTGAATTTTATAGTGTCCAGCCTCAAATTTGGTCTTCAATCCATTTTGAGCTTATTTTTTGTGTACAGCATTAAAGAATGATTTTCTTTTTCTTTTTTTTTTTTAATTATAGCTGTCCAGTTTTCCCAGCAGCATTTGTTGAAGAGATTCTTTCCAACCTTGGGTAGTCTTACCTCCTTTATCATAGATTAATTGACCATAGGAGCATGGGTTTATTTCTGAGCTTTCTATCTTGTTCCACTAATCTATATTTCTATTTCTGTGACAGTATCATGCTGTTTTGATAACCATCAGTTCAGTTCAGTCGCTCAGTCGTGTCTGACTCTTTGCGACCCCATAAATTGCAGCATGCCAGGCCTCCCTGTCCATCACCAACTCCTGGAGTTCACTCAGA
>SJXQ01006663.1:99259-123797 GCA_006408695.1 Aepyceros melampus | reverse complement strand
GTACTGCGATTCATGGGGTCGTAAAGAGTCGGACACGACTGCGCGCTGAACTGACTGACTGAACTGGTTATTTAGATATCTCAATCAACCATAAAATCTTTGTTATAGGTAATACAAAACAGAGATAAATCAGGAAACAAACTTTTTCTAGTAGCTCTTATTAATTATTAACTCCAAGTGTCTTGACTGAGGAAAAATGTAATGTATCCTATCTGCCATGAAAATGTTGTCTGTAGTCTGGAACGTTCTCTGTGAACACCTCCTAAGTGACTGAGACCCTAATGCTGGGAAAGGCAGGAGGAGAAGGGGACAACAAGGGCAAGATGGTCGGAGGGTATCACCCACTCAATGGACATGAGTCTGAGCAAGCTCCGGGAGATGGTGAAGGACAGGGAGGCCTTGCATGCTGTAGTCCATGGGGTTTCAGAGTTGGACAAGACTGAGTGGCTGAACAACAACAAAATGGACTAAGACGGGTGTGTTGAGAGTTGTGAGGAAGAAGCACCAGTAGTGTACTCATGACAAAGATTGCTAATCAGGGGGAAAATTCTTAAAGAGATGGAAATACCAGATCACTTTACCTGTCTCCTGTGAAACCTACATGCTGGTCCAGAAGCAACAGTTAGAATTGGACAAGGAAGAAGGGACTGGTACCAAATTGGGAAAGGAGTATGTTAAGGCTGTATACTGTCATCCTGCTTATTTAACTTATATGCAGAGTACATCATATGAAATGCCAGGCTGATATTAAGATTTTGGGAAGAAATATCAATAACCTCAGATAAGCAGATGATACCACCCTTATGGCAGAAAGTGAAGAGGCATTAAAGAGTCTCTTGATGAAGGTCAAAGAGGAGAGTGAAAAAGCTGGCTTTCCACTCAACATTCAAAAAACAAAGATTATGGCATCCAGTCCCATCACTTTATGACAAATAGATGGGGAAACAATGGAAACAGTGGCAGTCTTCATTTTCTTGGACCCTCAAATCACTGCAGATGGTGACTGCAACCATGAAATTAAAAGACACTTGCCTCTTGGAAGAAAAGCTATGACCAACCTAGACAGAATATTAAAAAGCAGAGACATTATTTTGCCAACAAAGGTCTGTCTTGTCAAAGCTATGGTTTTTCCAGTAGTCATGTATGGATATGAGAGTTGGACCATAAAGAAGGCTGAGCACTGAAGAATTGATGCTTTTGAACTACGGTGTTGGAGAAGACTCTTGAGAGTCCCTTGGACAGCAAGGAGATCAAACCAGTCAATCCTAAAGGAAATCAGTCCTGAATCTTCATTGGAAGGAACGAAAAGCTATGACCAACCTAGACAGAATATTAAAAAGCAGAGACATTATTTTGCCAACAAAGGTCTGTCTTGTCAAAGCTATGGTTTTTCCAGTAGTCATGTATGGATATGAGAGTTGGACCATAAAGAAGGCTGAGCACTGAAGAATTGATGCTTTTGAACTACGGTGTTGGAGAAGACTCTTGAGAGTCCCTTGGACAGCAAGGAGATCAAACCAGTCAATCCTAAAGGAAATCAGTCCTGAATCTTCATTGGAAGGAACGATGCTGAAGCTCCAATACTTTTGTCACTTGATGGGAAGAGCTGACTCATTAGAAAAGACCCTGGTGCTGGAAAAGATTGTGGGTAGGAGGAGAATGGGGTGACAGAGGATGAGATGGTTGGATGGCATCACCGACTTAATGAACATGAGTTTGAGCAAACTCTGGGAGATGGTGAAGGACAGGGAAGTCAGGTGTGCTGCTGTCCATGGGGTTGCAAAGAATTGGACACAACAGAGCAACTGAACAACAACAAATTGGGGGGTCAAAGAGCCCATAGGATTCAGATGTCAGAGAGTAATCCATTAGGAATAAAAGGTGAGAAAATAAATCGGGAGTTAAAAAAAAAGATGAGAGAGAAATAAGAAAAAAGTCAACGCTTTTGTCTGCAGATAGTCCTCTAAAATCTGAGGTAAGGAGACTTGGAGAAAGTCTTTGCTGTAGTAAATAATATAATAATAGCCACCTTTTATTCCAGGTTTGCTGTGTGAAGGGCACAAGGCTAAGCATGTGTCATGTGGATTATTATATTTGCTCCTATTTTACAGGTGAGAAAAACAAGGCCCAGAGAGATTATGGAACCTGCCAAAGTCCACAGGTGGCATTTCTAACCAAGCCCTTTTGGATCTTAACTCAGAACTCTGGTTGTTTCTGCAAGGTAATAGATTACAGAAGGAATATTCTAGTTTTGGGGAAAATAGAATTTCAAGAAGAAAGAAATTTCTTAGTAAACTGCCAAAAGGAAAATCTAGATTAGGCAAGGCTAGCCTCAGATGACTACATCAAAGAATGAAGACTAAGGACTCTCTGGGGAAAAAAAAAAAAAAGAGGACTATGTCTTACAAAGACTCAGATGGTCTTCATGGTTGTATAGGAAAATCAGGTACCTACCCTCACATATCGGTATGGAATTGTGTGAGAGGCACTCTGCGCCCTTCGCAACCCTGTAAACTCTTCCATCTGCAGTTAAATAGGTTGCTACTTTCAAGATTGGTGGTGTTCTGTTTTCCTGGAAGGAATGAGGAGTATTTCTGGAAAGAATTAAAAAAAAAAAAAAAAAAAGCATCTCTATTGCCAATGTTGAAGGTCTAGGAAGAAAGTCAGTCCCTTGGGGAATGGGGAACTGACAGTGAAGAGCTTGCTAGAACTCATTTTTCTTTTTTTACCTCAGCTCACATCTTAAAAGGTGTGGCAGCAACAAAAGCTATGACTTGCAGCACAAATAGGCCACCAACCTTCCCCCTCCCAGCTCTCCACCCTCAGCTCCCTACTTCCATTTCTCAGACAAATATGGCTTATTACTGGGGACCTTAGCGATTTTCAGAGCAGAGCCCGTGCAAGGAACCAGGGTTTGTCCTGACAGCTCCTCCCTGAGACACACCTTTATGACTGAGACCCCTGGAGCCAGGGCCTGGCTGGGAGTACACACAGATTCTGAACTTGGGGACAAGAAAGATCAGAGGTCCCGGGTGCATCACCCTTCACTCATCACATGTTAATTGGGGCTACTTTGGATTCTGACCGGGCGTGGAAGTTTCGCCCTGCGCCTCCTTTTACAAGCTTTGTGACCATCAGCCTTTGTCTCCTCTGTTGGGATCTGTCTCAGGAGAATCCTGGACCATTCCAGTAAGGAGTAATCATGCAGTCACAGGCCGTTGGAGTGAACTGGCACCCAGAGAACACGCAGTTGGTCCATGTGTGTTGCTAAGGCTCCCAGAGACGAGCACCAGGCCTGGGTGCTATCTGGCTGGTGCTCTGGATGCAGTCGTGGGACAGGTGGGGCTGGAGGAACACAAGTTGCCACCTGCACCCTACCTTTATCTGAGAAGCTCTAGGCTTATTTTAAAGAAATACGTGATGCTCTGTATTCCTTTGGAACTGTGACAGAGAGCGATGGGAGGATAGCCAGCGACACAGAGAGGCCATGCGGGTTTAGTGTGTACCTCCCAGCTCATCACCACCTGAGTGGAGGCTTGCAGGGGTCCTGCAACCACCTCCAGGTTTGATAATTTACTGAAAGGACTCACAGGACTCAGCACATAGTTGTACTTGTGGCTGAGATTTATTTCAGAGAAAGGATCCAAACAGCATCAGGGAAAAGAAAAGCTTCATAGGGTGAAGCCCAAAGGAAACCAGGCCCAAGCTCCCCCAGAGTCTTCTCCCAGTAGAATCATGCAAGCTGTGCTTAATTCCTCAGCAACACACAGTGACAACACATGTCAAATGTTGTTGACCTGGGGAACTCATTAGAGAGCTCATCCCCAAGGTTGTTACCCAGGGCTGGTCACATAGACACCCTCTGCCTAACACATATCAAATTCTAGACTTCCAGAAAGAAAATGGTTTTCAGCAAGTGCAGTGTTTATATAAACAGTCTAGGAACACCCTCATCATTTAGGGAGTCTCTTATCAGTCTCAGACAGTGGGAGTTGTTTGCCATTCAGGTCAGGCTCCCAGTGTCAGCCAAGGGTCAACCTTGCAAAGCAGGCCTTTTTTTTTTTGGCCACACTGCACAGAATGTGGCATCTTATTTCCCTGACCAGGGATCAAACTGCGAAGCACAGAGCCTTAACCACTGGACAACCAGGAAAGTCCCAGGCAGGACTTTCTAAAGATAACCCATCTTAGGCCTGTTGCGTTAACTCTTTTCTGCACGAAAAGTTCTATTAGAACCTAGTGCTGAGTCAGCAAGGTAAACGTGATTGTTTATCATCATATGTTCTAGACTCATGCATCTTTTTATTTTTGCATTTTCAACTCACCAATATTTGTTTATTTGTCTGGTATCAGTTGCTCTTCAGGCAAAAACCTATTTCCCCTTTTTAAAAACTCTGCTGGAAAGTTAGCAAATGTTTGAGAAGACAGTGGAACTGTTTCCATGGGCAGCTCCACTCTCTTATCCCTGAATTTTTTTTTTTTATTAGAATTTCCCTTGTATCTTCCATCTCCATTTCATTTAATTTGTTGCCAAGCTCTTCATTTGGTAGACGAAGAAATGGGACCAACAAATAATTTAAAAGTTAAGTGACTTGAGTAGTCAACTCATGCTTCTAATGTGTCATCTCTACCTGAATGTCCAAAACTGGGCTCATTATATCCCCAAGTTCTGTGCCCTTCTTGCTTAGCTTCCATTAGTGAACAGCTCCCCGTCTCTCCTATCACCAGACTTATTCTTAACTTCTGCCTCTGTCCTACGCTCCATCACTGACCAGTTGCCAAGTCCGGAAGCTTCACTTCTCAAATGTCTCTTGAACATTTCCCTTGTCCCTGGTTCCTTTGCATACCTCCTCTCAGGCAGTGGCTTTTCATTAGATCTTTCAAAATAACCACTCTTTCATCTCCCTATCCACCACCCATAATGCGGTGCTGCCAGAGTTCTTTTCAGTGTGTCTTTTTCTTAAAAACAATTTTTTTGCACTTTTTGTTTTGAAGCAGTTTAAGACTGACTGAGCTGCTCCTTTTATCTGAGAACGTAATGCGGCGTCATGGTAAAAATTCAAATAATACTAAAGGGGATGGAATGAAAACTAAGTTCTCTCACTGCGTGTTCTCAGTGTCCTTCCCTGGAGGTTGATGGTTTGCTGCAGACCCTTTCTGCTTGTCCAAGGGACACCCTTACAACACACGTGCTTTCTCACTCCACATTAGTAGGAAGACACTGGAAACACGTCCACACTGTTCTTTTCACTTGGCCTTATCTTAGAGGGCTCTCCTTATCTGTACATGCTGAGCTCATACATATTTTTTAAATACCATAATATTCTATCATATCAGTGTAATTTATTCAGCCAGTTCTCTCTTGATGGATATTTAAGTTTTTTTCTCAGATCTTGCAATTCTAACTAGTTATCTGTGAAGACACAGATCTGACTGGTGTCTGCCATGAGCCCCTCCCTGGCTTGGGCATCTTAAATGACTTCCATTGTTGACAGCTATGCCTCCCTCTGGGAATTAGGGATACAGATAGATCTGCCTGGGATTCCATGTAGAAAAATAATCATTGAACTTGTAAGTGAATAAAATATTTTATAGTAAAACAACACAATTCTGTTATGGTATAAAATACAGAATTCTCAGGTTTTCAGCTCTTGTCAATAAACTTCAAAAGAAATTCATGGAGGGGACTTCTCTGGTGGTCCAGTGGTTAAGACTCCATGCTCCCAATGCAGGGGCCCTGAGTTTGATCCTACATTCCACAATTAACAATCCCAAGTACCACAGCTAAGACCCAGCACAGCCCAGTAAATAAAAATTTAAAACAGGTACTTCAGGCTACACTTTCCAATTTTCCTAAAGGCTTATATTTTCCTTTCTTGCCTAAAGGGCATTAATGGAACGGTCTGAGGATACCAATCAACAGAGTGCATTCAGAACTTTTCAGCATAGGTTTGAGATTTCTAATTTTAAGCTCTGGTCTCAATCTGTCTGTCTGTCTACCCATGGGCTGTTTCTCCCTGCATGTACTCTCTGTTTCATATACACAGAACTACTCTCTGCTCCTATTCCCTTTACATGGAAGTTTCTGTTCTCCACCTGGTACGTTACTCATTGCTAAAGAAGCCCTACAGCCTGCTGCCTGGCCACCTGGCTGAGCCACATCTCTCTCTGTGTGATCCTGGGCAAGTTGTTTAACCTTTCTGAGCTTCACTGACTTTATTTGTAAAATGCAGGTACTAAAGTTACCTGATAAGATTTTTATGAGGTTAAATGGCTTAATGTATGTAAAGTGCTTAGCATAGTACTTGGTAGTGTGGTGAGAACTATATAAACATATTGCTGTTAATGCTATTATTATTTATCTTATTCAAGGTCGAGTTTCCATGATCCTCCCAGGTCTTTCTTCCTGGATGCTTGAACATTATTCTGTACTTACTGTCTCTTCCATTTAGTCAGTGATCTTATGGAGAAAGGGAACCCTACCTTATTTCTCTTTATATCCTCTGCATTTAACAGAGTGGATAATCTGCTGATGTTGTATAGATGTTCACTGAAGGATGAGACAGTAACTTTGATAATAATTCTGAATTCTTATATCTGTCCTCATTTCCTCATCCTGTCCATTTGTTTATGTAGCAGTCAATGAGTTTTTGTCCTAGAGGGGCTTTTTACTGCTCAATAGGATTTGTATGTAAAAACTTCACTATATAAACCATCATATTAAAACAGTGTTTCTCCAACCATGGTAATGCTCATAGGTATTCTCCAAAAACTGTTTCCATGGATAAATAAGTTTGGGAAATTCTAGGTTACACAATTAACCAGGTATCTTTCCTATAGTCTTTCTTGGAGTTTTTCCTAAGCTAATTAATGCCCAAGGGATGGGTAGAATGCCAGGTAAAATTGGCAAATTTTTAAACTTTTTTTTTTGAACAGAGGACCTTTTTCTTGGAACATTATCAAAATCTAGTGGGCCTAGCTCTATGGAAAGTAGGTGGTGAAAAACCACATTAAGTTAGCCTCATTCTCTCCTCGAGCCAACAGGCCTGGGGTTTGGTTGTACTTATTATGGTCCCAAGCCTGCAGCTGTTTGTACTTCTCCTAAAACTTTTATTAAAGAATAACTGTGGCAGCTCATTTATCCATTCAGTAAAGATTCACTGAGTTTCTGCTGTGTAAGTGACTGGGGAGACAAGATTCTTGCTGATCAAGGAACTGAGGACTCAGAACACGGCCCAGAGCTGGATGTGGAGAGAGTGCGGCCCTCTGCTGGTTGCTCTGGGAATTTGGAGGGTGAAGCTTTCATTTTTCCCTCCAGACCTCTCTGTGTACAGGTGAATATATAAGGAGATTGAAGTCTAGGGAAGGATAATTTTTAAAATTTAAAGATTTTCAAAATTAATAAAATATTTAGTCCAAACATACTTTGGAAGCAAACTGGAAGCAGTATTTTCCACTCTCTCATGCTGTCTCTGGGCCCAAGTGTCTGAATCAGAGAAACACATACACACAGAAGGTCCCGTCTGGGAAGAATTTATTCCTTGTTGCTGCCTGGGGGTCTGGAGCCTGTTCAGGATCATCACAAGTTGGATATTTTCCCCACTTCCACTTTCCCATCAATGACCCCAGATCAGGTTTATTTCTGTGTACATGCGTCTCATGACTTCCCTCTTTGAACAGCTTGGTGAGGATGCCTGTGGCCTGACACAGTCAGGGCAGGTTGCAATTTCAGAGCCAGAGGGCTCTGGCTGTGCTTCGCCAGCTGGGCAAGGGCTAGTGGGAGGAAAGTGATGGGAGCAGCGCCTCCGGATGGAAGGGAATTTGCGGGACTGTGGCTCCTGAGGTTCTGTGTACGCACTCAGCAAAGAGGAATGCGGTACAGATGCTGTGGATTAGAAGGAAGTAGGCCACCCACTCTGGCTCCAGGCTCCTCACCAGCTGCCAAGCCTGTCCACCAACTGCCTGGTGTTCGGTGCCGAGGAACGAGCATCAGCTTCCCGAGAGAGTACTGCTCCCTTACCAGCAATCCCTCTCTGCTTTCTGAACGAAGTCCACAAGCTTCTAGGTTCTGTCCTAGAGCCAGTCTGCCTCTCTCAACCTCTTCTCTGACTTGCCCCTGCTTTCTGAGCACATGCCCCATACATGCCCCCGTCCTGGAGTGCTCGCTTATCTTGCCCTCCACCTCTGCTTGTTTGAAATCCCATCACTTTTCTAAGGTCTGTGAAGCAACCAGTTTTGGGTTCAGCTTCATATTAGAGAAGTTTGGCTGTAGAGGTCAAACCAATAGGGTCAAAGTATCTCGTGCAACAGGAAGCCCAGGGGCAGGCCATCTAGGGCTGGCATGGCAACTTTGCCCTGAATTCCTTCCAGAACCAGGCTCTTTACATCTTCCCGACTGTACCTGCCTTAGTGATGTCTGCTGTACTCTAGGCATAACCCAAGTTCTTGGAAGAATGAATCAGAAGTGGTAGAAGCTGTCCTCGAAGGAACCTGCTTTAAGTCTCATTGACCAGAAAGGAGTCTTCTCGCCATCCCAACTGCGAAGGAGCTGGGGAAGGTCTCTGACTTTCTAATCTCTAAGGACCAGCTAGAAGGGAGTGGAACCTGTTTGAAATATTGCCTTTTCCCCCAAAGACTTTGCAAAGCATCTTAAACTCCCTTTGCTCTTATCTAACCTGGGTAAAGCTTTTTAGAGCCCTCATATATTTCCTTGGGATATATATACTTGTCCTGCCTTTCCTTTTAGTCCATCTGCTTCTTAAGGATGATGAGTGCATCCTCCACACCCTTGTCCCCCTCACTGCTTCTTCTGGATCATTTTGTGATTCCTGCACCTTTCTCATGTGTCTTTCCTCCTTCTCTCCCTTTCCTAGAATTCACATGTTAGACATTCTGTAAGTGTGTGTTGATTTAAACTGAGTAGAATTAAAAGGGAGGATACTGGTGTGGTTATTGAAAGGATGTTGGATGAGGGTGTTGGATTATTGTTGTTGTTGTTTTTCAGTTGCTAAGTCATGTCCAACTCTTCGTGATCCCATAGCTAGAAGACGCCAGGCTCCTCAATCCTCCACCATCTCCTAGAGTTTGCTCCAATTCATGTCTGTTGAGCTGGTAAATGCTATCTAACCATTCAACTTCTGCTGCCCACTTCTTGTTTTGCCTTCCATCCTTCCCAGCCTCAGTGTCTTTTCCAATGAGTCTCTCTTCACATCAAGTGGTCAAAGTATTGGAGCTTGAGCTTGACTTTGAGCAATAATCCTTCTGATGAATAGTCAGGGTTGATTTCCTTTGGGGTTGACTGATTTGATCTCCTTGTGGTCCAAGGGACTCTCAGCACCACATTCGAAAGCATTAATTCTTCAGCGCTCAGCCTTCCTTATGGTCCAACTCTCACATCCATATGTGACCACTGGAAAAATGATAGCTTTCACTATGCGGACCTTTGATGGCAAAATGATGTCTTTGTTTTTTAATATGCTGTCTAAGTTTGTCATAGCTTTTCTTCCAAGGAGCAGGAGTCTTTTAATTTCATGGTTGCAGTCACCATCTGCAGTGATTTTGAAGAGTAAGAAAATAAAATATGTCACTGCTTCCATTTTCCCCCTTCTATTTGCCATGAAGTGATGGAACCAGAAACCATCCAAAAACCTTAGCTTTTTGAATGTTGAACTTTAAGCCAGCTTTTTCACTGTTAAAGCCTAAGCATGAATCCTAGTTTTACTGTGTGATTTTATCTGTGTTTCCTCATCTGCAAAATCAGAGGATTGAATTAGAAGGTCTTGAAGTTTTCTTCAAGCTGTAAGAACTCAAGGATTCTTCTGACTGGGACTGATTAACTGCCCTAGGGCACTACAAGGAGGTAGAGCCCATCCAGGCTCAGAGAGAGTTGACAAAACAGGGAGCTGAGACATCCAAGACCTCTCACTCACTATGCACTGCACCACACAGCCTGAGCCCCTAGGGGCAGAAAGGTGAGAGCAGAAGATGAAGACACTGGGCTAGAGCAGCATGGATTAGAAGCTGGGGCTAAGAGGTTAGTTATGTTGTAAGCAGGCAGGAGCAATCTGTGAAGGCCGTGTTTCAAATCCCCTATGATCCTCAAAACTTGAAGTGCTGCTGAGCCTCACTTCTTGATTACAAGAGGATGGCTCTATAAAGACTTTCTTTAGGTCTGTGGCAGGAAGAGGCTACATCTGGCATTGCACATCACCTGAAATCGGTCAGCAGTGTATCTATCAGTTGTATCAATTTATCTCCATGTTGGGTAGGAAAGCAAGACTTGTGAAGACCCAGGTCTGCCCTCGAGTTTTTCTGAACAAGTTAATTGTCTTCCCTAGGCTTTAGATTCCTAACTATAAAAAATAAGCCTGACATACATCACTGATTTTTAGATCTTTAGCACTGGAACAGAAACAGATTAAAAGCTTGAGATTCCACAAGCAGCAAGCTGTCTTCTTGGCAAGAGATACTTAATGATTGGTAGTACCTGTAGCATCTCTGAAGACCCCTGTGTCTGCAGGGAAAACTTCCAGGTGACCTTGGATCTCCCTCTCTGCTTGTTGACCTTGGCCTTTTCTGATTATGGTTATGCTTTTTTTTTTCTCATATTTTCCGTCTACTGCAGTTTGACCCCACGTGTTGCATTTTTAAAATATCCAAGGTACCATCATGATGTGATCTCGAGTCGACAAGTCTCACCTCTGAACATTGCTTGCTTCTGGTCATTCCTCAGTTTCCTCATTGAAGTTTTTAATTGCCCTTCCCCACCCTAATAGTCTCCTTTGTCCTTGCTTCAGACACTTATTCATGAGATGCGATGACAAAGGCAGCCATTCCTACCCCTGTCTCCGTGTTGAATGAGTCACAGTGAAGCTGATCCTGAAAAGAAGCCTCACACCTGGATGAGACTGTTGGTTCTACTCCATGCCTCATCTCAGGGGTGGAAGCTGCTGACTTTAACGTTTTATTTGTGTGGTCTCTTGGGGGAAAGACCTTTTGAGGTTGGTTTCACAAGTGTCCTGCTAGACCGGTTTCACTAAGGTTCTGCAAGCCAAAATGGTGATCTTCTTCCTTCTGTTTCAACTTATAACAGCAATAAAAATACCAAAGAAACTCAACTAGCATTGATAGAGTGCCTATTAAGTGCCAGGTCTAATCTCATTTAATCCTCTGACACCCTTCAGCTGACAACAGATCAATGCACTGTTCATTGAGCACCTACTGTGTGCCAGGTTATTCTTGGAAATGGGTGGCACACAAAGATGACTAAAATAGGGATTTTATGTGATTTTTATTTTATTTTAGTATTTTCCCACAATTAATTTATCATGAGAAGATCTTTTCCTCTCCCCATCTTAAAAAAAGATAAGGAAAAAGGAAATCGAAGTCTAGTGGAAAAGACAGATATGCACACTGAACCAGCACTTGTGGTAAATCATAGTGAGTTTCATCAAAGAGGTACCAACAGCTGGGACAGTAAATTGTGACTCTAGGGACAGGAGGCCTTTACATGCTCTGTGAATTAGGAACAATAATAATCCCTGTCTAGTCTTCCTCACTGAGTGGTTACAAAAGCTCAACAAAAATGGACAAAAGGTCTCAATCCTGTACAACAGTACAGCCTGTAATAGATTATTATCCCATCTGCTCATGTTTCCAGTAGAGTTGAGGGTTAGGGTGTCCCCTCGGGCAGTTGTGCTGTGCCGGGGTCACCTGAGGACTGTCCTCTGGACAATCCTGTGAGCCTTTGAGCTCACATTGCGGGTGGCAGCCCCAGGAGCCACAAGTTCAGTCCTGCTGCCGTATTAATTCTTGCCTTGTTTCCTGTCTTTGTCCCTGTCCCCATCTTGCATTGAGCTCCCTTCATCCTTCTTACAAATCTCTTAATCCTTCTTGTCCTTTTTCAATACTGTATGGATATTCCTAAGACCACTCCCAGTTTCTGTGACCTGTTACGAGGACTCAACAATGATTTATTTACAGTGAAAGGACACGAGGTGAGATCAACGAAGGGAAGAGGTAGGTGGGGCAGAGTCCAGAGGGCACCAGGTTCAGGCTTCCCAGAGTGTTAATAGACTCTCTCCCAGGAGATGTACTTAATTCCTCCAGCAACAAACTGACAATGCATGTGAGATTTTATCTACCAGGGTAGCTCACCAGAACAGAGGTTTGAGGTTTTGTTGGGGGTCAGTCACATGGTACTCTCTGCCTGGCAGGCCCCCATATACCAGGTTCCCAGAAGGAAAGCAGATAGTCAGTGTGAACCATGTCGTTTGTACAAACAGGTCAGGACAGACAACCATTCATCATCTCAGGTCTGGAGGGAACCCTCCAGAAATTCACATTGCCCAGTGCCAGCCGAGGGCCTGTCTTTCTGAAATGCAGTCTCAGGCCTGCTATACTCACTCTTTTCTGCACTGTCCACTTCCTCCCTTATTGGCCAAGATGTCTTTGCAGCAAAATTATTCTCACTAGGAGCCCATGAAACAGGGTGAGACCAGCCCAGCCTGCAGCACCAACCTCAGTCATGTACTTCAGAGGTTCAGGACTCTGCCAGTTAAAGCCCAGTAACCAGAAAGGGCTATTTTAGGAAAGCAGGTGGCTTTCTCCTCAAGTTTTACTGGTCCAAGACATCAGCTGAAGTTTAGCACAGCTGTAGATAGAAAGCTGAAGCTGACGTGAAGGCTTTCAAGGGGTGAAGTGATGCTGAGGTGCAACACACAAGAAGAGCACCCCAGGGGGGCATACCTGGAACCCCTGGAAACCAAGAGCTGGTGATCATCAGGGCACCCCAAACAGGACAGCCACTAGGCAGCCAGTACAGTTTCACAGGGCCCCCAGTATGCCCCCCACCCAATCATGGGGCTCCCTCCAAAGGCCTCCACTTCCATCCAGTTAGTTAGTTCAGTCCTCACATTCAGAGGGGCTACCCAAGGCTGGCAGTTACAAATGATGTGCTTGTCTGAAACAGCAGCTCACCCAGCCTCGAGTGGACAGCATCTGAAGGCACTCTCCATGGGAAGGGTGGGCTGGGTTGCACCGTGCTCAGCACTGTGAGATGTGCTCCAGGCTTAGTGAGAATTGAAAGGTTCAAGCCACTTGGAAAGGTGCTCAGAGAATTTTCCTTCAGAAACAGGGAAGCTTCCAGGGAAGTTCTGAAAAACAGAGCATTAGTACTGCCCTGAGCTCCCTAAGTACTAGTTTTTGGATTTTCCTCTC
This sequence comes from Aepyceros melampus, assembly GCA_006408695.1. Lineage (NCBI taxonomy): Eukaryota > Metazoa > Chordata > Mammalia > Artiodactyla > Bovidae > Aepyceros > Aepyceros melampus. The sequence goes on along the minus strand of SJXQ01006663.1, from coordinate 110,579 downwards.
GTCTCAAACTCGGTGTGTCCCATTTAGGAATCATAACTTAACATGTTGAAATCATCCCTTAGGGCCCTCCAAACCTTTCACCAGAAGGTTGTATGTGGCAGGATCAAAAGCATTTTTATAGAAAAACATTCTTATACAACTGAACCAGAAAGATAATCCTGTTCAAGAATTGGTTGGGATGAAATCCAGAATCTTTAATGACTTTCAGAATGGGCTTCCATAACTTCCCATCCTTTCACCCTGATCTTTTATCCAATGAGCAGCAATTTCTGAAACAGCTGCATTTGACAGTCAAACTACCTGCTAAGGTGTTGGCCCAGGAAGAGAGGGCAGGGGCCATCAGTGCGTATTCTGGGAACAGCAGGGAGACATCTCTGAAGTGGGCGTGAGACTCCCATCTTTCTGGGGGAGGCTGAGGGGTTGCAGGCATTGAGGTGCAGCTGCCAGTGGGAAAGTGAGAATGCCATCAATGTCTGTCAGAAGCACTGAGGAGCTTCTGCAGGAGCTCCTTCTCAGATGGTCCCATCTGATCCTAAGCCCTTTCCTGTGGACACTTGTATGTGACCCAGACAGTTCAGCCAGAATCCATGACATTCTCTTTGTTTAGGACTTTTTATCTACATGGGTCCCAGAGTTCCTAGAGCTTGAGTCCAGCTTTTAGTTCAGCCCAGCTCCAGTTGAGGCTATAAAGACTCAGAACAGAGAGCATTAGGTTTCAGGTCAGAGTTAGGCTTAGGCCCTTAGGATCAGTGAATTTAGGACCCCAAAAGGCCAATGGCATTTCTCTGGCAGCAGAAATAGCTGATGCTAGTGAACCAAAAGGCCAGGTTCCAAGCCCAGTGACAAGCAAGTCTTTCCTAGCACTTTCTGAGAGTCCAGATTCTTAGAGTCTGGATTCTTAGAGTCCAAATTGACCCACTCAAATATATGCACAGCAGGCAAAAATATAAGCCTGTTAGGATCAGCATTTGCAAGATCTGATATTATCAGATGGGTATTAGCTACTAAAAACTGCTTTTTTAAACTCCGAAGTGTGTTTTCAGCTGGATTTTCATGCCAATTGCCTCTTCCCCATGAAACCAAGGGCAACTGTTAATTAGATCCCTTAAACTATAGCTTGTTTGTGCATGTGCTCAATTGACTCTGACTCTTCGTGGCCCCATGGGCTATAGCCCACCAGGCTCCTCTGTCCATGGAATTTACCAGGCAAGAATACTGAAGTGGGTTTCCATTTCCTATTCCAGGGGATCTTCCCAACCCAGGAATCGAACCCATATCTCTTATGACTCCTGCACTGGCAGGTGGATTCTTTACCACTAGTACCACCTAGGAAGCCCATAACTTGCTTAGTAAATAATATCTTGTAACCTGCCTTCATTGAATAACTTGCTTTAATTATTCTCACAAATACATGTCCTCCAAGCTTCAGGTAACTTAGATAATATATCACAAGACTCCTTTAACTGCCCCTTATAAATAACACCTCTGATGTGTGAGTCACTCTAGAATTGGTTGCTTAAATGGTTTTCCAGGAACATGGAGCTAGTCTTGTTCAATTCAAATTAGTAGAGACCACTGACCATTCAACTGGGCCTGTGTGAGGGTCCAGTGGATGACCTTTTGTCATCAAAGGCCCAAAACTCCATTCTCAGATAGTGTTAATGATGCTATTTTCTGAAAAATGTCCCACAAAGAAGCATGTAACACAGATATGCTTGCAAAGAACATCAATTACTTCACCTTTCTCTTACCTCCATTCATCTGTCCCCACACCTCAGACTACCCTACTTCTTTACCCCATAAGTATCCCCAGCCCCTTGCCTTCCAGGATACAGATTTGAGACTTGTTCTCCCATTTCCTTGCTTAGCCACCTTGTGAATAAATGCTTTCTCTGCTGCAAACCTCAGCATATCAGAGTTTGGCTGGCTGAGCACCAGGCAAACAGACCTGGTTTGCTCACGCCTGAGGCTCCAATAGGCAAAACTCAAAGTGAAAATCATCAGTAAGGCTGTATTTCATGAATACTTTTTGTTGTTAAATTTTAGTTTCCCTCTTTGGGATGATCTCTCTAGTATTTATGAAATTACATGGCTAGCACTTTTCTTCAGTTTTTACCAAACATCCAGATGCTCTAGCCACAAAATACAAAGCCATTACAAAAATTCCCCCTTTCTTTTTTTCTCATTGCATATTTACACAAGTCCCATGCATTCAACATTTACACGGCAAACATTACAGCTGCCAGGAGATCGTGGTTGGAATGCCAAGGAGATGTGGGCCTGAAGAATTGGCTGCATTGCCTCCTCTGGTTTTCCCTAGTTTATAAAAATTTTACTCCTGGCAACCACTTTGCCCTCCCCCTTAGAGGAGAGGACGTTGCAATGTCAACCTCCTTAGTCCCCTCGAGCTCCCCTTTTGGAAGAGCTGGGCTCTGGAGGAGAGGATGAAACCAAAGGCATCTCTCAATCTGGACTCCCTTCTCACTCTGGCCAGCAAGTAGCCAGGGGAGGTGCAAGCCAGTTCTTCTGGAGTAGAACTCACGTTTTTGGATGCTATAGGTAACTTTTCTCTCTCACAAGAGGCAGGAACTAGTAGTTATTTTGTTCCAGCCCTATCTCCAAAGCCATCCTGACAGCAGGTGTTCAGTATCTCTTGCCCCTTCATCCTTCCTTCTTTCCCAACAGTCCCTTCCCTGTATTTCAGAGTCAGATTCCTTCTGGGGAAATCCACTTCTGACTCTGTGCCAGGGTCTGCTCTCAGGTTCAGTCACCCACTGAAGTGAACATGTTAGTCATTCAGTCGTGTCCATCTCTTTGTGATGCCACAGACTGGGGCCTGCCAGGCTCTTCTGTCCATGGAATCCTCCAGGCAAGAATACTGGAGTGGATAGCCATTCCCTTCTCCAGGAGATCTTCCCCACCTAGGGACTGAACCCCAGGTCTCCTGCATTACAGGTCGATGCTTTACCATCTGAGACACCAGGGAAGCCCTGTCATTCACTAGCAGGACTCCTAAGACTCAGCATATAGTTGTACTCACAGCTAAGGTTTAGTACAGTGGAAGGAACGAAGCAAAATCAGTGAAGGGAAAAAGTGCACGCGGTGAAGCCCAGAGGCAAACCAGACCAAGAGTCCTCTCCCAGTGGAGTCTAGCAGGACATACTTAATTCTTTCACCAATGAATTGCAACAGCAGGTATATAATCTTGCCTACCAAGGAAGCTTCCCTGAGCTCAGAGGCCTAGATCTTTAAGTAGAGGGAGGTCACATAGGCACCTTCTGCCAAGCATGTACTAAATTCCAGATTCCCAGAAGGAAAGCATAAACCCCATGGTTCCTACCAACAGTTTAGCACAGTGAGCCACTCTTTTCATTAGGAATGACAGAAACCTTCCCCAAATCTAAGTTCTAGACTTATTGTCATAAAATAATGTGAATAAAATAATTACCACAAGGTGAACACGCCTGGATAACCACCACTTAAATAGAGAAAAAAAATTACCAGAATCTCCAAAGCCCCACTTGTAGCCCCTTCCAGTCATTACTCCATCTCTCCAAGGGTAAACACTGTCATGACTTCTAAGGCCATAATTTTCCTGTTTGTTCTTGAACTTCGTATGAATGGAATTATATAGCAGGTATGCTTTTGTGTCTGGCTTTTTTTTGCTTATTATGATATATATGAAATTAAACCATGATGTTGTACATATGTTGTTCATTTTGATTACAGTGTAATATTCTTCTTGTGTAAGTAAACAGCAGTTTGTTTATCCATTCTGATGTTGATAGAAATCTGGGGTGTTTCCAGTCCTTGCTATGAACATTCTAACACATATCTTTGGTGAACATATGAATGCAGTTCTGTTGGGCACACATCTGGGAGTGGAATTGCTGAGTCATGGAGTATGAATATGTCCATTTTACTCGACGCCCCCAAACATTATTCCAAAGTAATTGTTCTGCTTTACACACCCCACAGCAATGTATGAGAGTTTTAGTTGTTACACGGCCTTGTTAACATTTGCTATTATCTATCCTTTTCATTTTAGCCATTCTAGTGGGTGGGGGCAGTATTACATTGAGGTTTTATTTGTATTTCTTGATGACTAATGAAATTGAGCACTTTTCTGCCACTTGGATATCATCTTTTATGAAGAATTTTTTCAAGTCTTTTTCTACTTTTTTTGCTGTGTTGTCTCCCTTCCAGTTTTTACCCTTTTAGAAGCAGATCAAAAAAGGGAACAGGGATGAGAAAAAACTGATTAAAAGTCACTTCTGCATATCAGACACTGTGCAGACTTATTTCATTTACTCTGTGTGACATTCTTATCATAGCATATCATTTTACAGATCCATTCACATTTTTCAAAAGAAATGAAGTGTTTGTCATATTGCCTGGCACAATACTTGGCTCTGGAGATACAATGAAACTCATGATCAAGATGGTCCCTCCTGTGGCGCTTGCTGTGGGGGATAGTCAGGTAAAGGAAAGTTACAGTGTGTCCTGTGGTCGTAATAGAAGCAGCTCAGAGTGTTAACTTAGATGGGTTAACTCAGACCCGGGGAAGGCAAGATTTCCTAAAGGAACTAAAAGGACCTGGAGTGACCAGGTGTGGGATAGAAGGATGGAGGTGATGGGTTGGGAAGATGAGGAATGAGGCTGGAGAGGTAGGCAGACAGCAGACCCTAGAGGGCCTAGTATGGAGTTTGAATTTACCCTGAGATTGGTGGGAAGGTTTTCAGTGGTGGGAAGGCAGCTAAAATGTCCCAGTTCTGGAGCTGCAAGTGAGGTTAGCTATGTACATAATTCAGAGCAGCAGAAACAGGAGCCTGAACTAGAAAAGGATCAGGGGAGAAATGGAAAAGATAAAGAAATCAGTGTAGGAATCAGCAGGACTTGGTGACTGCTGTGCTGTTAGAGAATTCCAGCATGTCTCACAGGGTTTGTGTTGGGCAGGCCTAATGTGACGTGCCACTGATGACTCAGTTGCCCACGACAGGGAACTGAGGTTCACAGAAGCAACTTGTCCAAAGTCAGTCATCTTATCAGTAGTAGAGCTGGGGCTCAAACTCATCCCTGTTTGATGACTTTCTAACTGTAGTGATTTCAGATTTTCCTGTTCAAGATTGTCTAGACAATAATCATGAACAGCTTTGGTCAAAGCACACATGAGCTTCTGCAGTTCATTTGAAAGAAATGTTAAGAACCTCATCACTCAATTCCCTAGTGCAGAGAGCTATTTGCTATCCCCAAAGGCAGCCAAAGGATCATGAAAGAATCATTAATCTGGGTCGGGAAATCTGTGTTCAAGTTCTGGTCCTGCCACATCACATACCTTCTCTGGGCCTCGGTTTCCCAATCTAAGAATTAATGGGCCAGGCTGGCTGATCTCCAACAGCCTTCTTAGCATTGACTTTTAAGATTCTACATGTCTGGGGAGCAGGGAATGTGCTTAAACATGTAAGATTGTAAGCTTGAGGCATTCTGGAGACCATTTAGTTAAACTTTCTAAATAATATGTTCTCCTCTTCTACTGGGGTCCCAGCTGTGACCCATGTAAGTTGGGACACGCACAGACCTATGGCCCATTGATCAAGGCAGAGTCTGTGAGTGGGGCTGTAGAGAGGAATCTTTGAACATGCTTTAGTAATCAGTGTGTAATGAGGATTCAGAGCCTCTTTGTCTTTGCGGACACTGGGAAGTCAGCAAGATGTGTGTCACCCACAGGAAGCCAGTGGGAAGGTCAGGGACCTCCACAGAAGAGAGATCAGCCCTGTGAAGTCAGGCATTCCAGAGAAGGGAGGGAAGTGAATGCATGGCTGAGAGTTAATCCTGACTCAGTCTCTAAAATGTGTTCCTGGTTCCACAGGAAAAGGGTACACAAGAAAGATGAAGCAAGAGTTCAAGCCCTTAATGACTTAAATGTAAGACCAGACACAATAAAACTTCTAGGAGAGAACACAGGCAAAACATTCCCTTACATAATTCATACCAATGTCTTCTTAGGTCATTCTCCCAAGGTTAGGTCGGTCTCCCAAGACAATAGATATAAAAGCAAAAACAAACAAAAGGAACCTAATAAATCTGACAAGCTTTTGTATAGCAAAAGAAACCATCAACAAAAAGACAACCATGGACTGGGAGAAAATATTTGCAAATTATACAACCAGCAAGAGCTTAATTTCCAAAATACACAAATAGTTCATACAACTCAACCACAAAAAACTGAACAACTTAATGAAAAAACGAGTAGACCTAAATAGACATTTCCCTAAGGAAGACATACAGATGGCCAACAGGCAGAAGAAAAGATGGTCAGTGTCTATAGTTACTAGAGAAATGCAAGTCAAAACTACAATAATGTACCACTTCATACCAATCAGAATGGCCGCTACTTAAAAATCTACAGATAACGAATGTTGCAGAGATTGTGGAGAAGAGGAAGCCCTCCTACACTATCAGTGGGAATGTAAATTGGTTTAAACACTTCCTTAATGAAAAAATGAGTAGAAGGCCTGAACAGACATTTGCAGCTTCCCTGATAGCTCAGAAGGTAAAGAATCTGTCTGCCAATGCAGAGGACCCTGGTTCAATGCCTGGGTTGGGAAGATCCCCTGGAGAAGGGAATGGCAATCCACTCCAGTATTCTTGCCTAGAGAGTTCCATGGACAGAGCATGGGGTAGAAAAGAGTCAGACATGACTGAACGACTTTCACATAGCCACTGTGGAGAACAGTATGGAGGTTCCTGAAAAACTAACAGTAGAGTTGCCATATGGTCCAGCAATCTCACTCCTGGGCCTATATCCAGAGAAAAGAAAAAAGTGAAGTCGCTCAGTCATGTCCAGCTCTTTGTGACCCCATGGACTGTAGCCTACCAGGCTCCTCCATCCATGGGATTTTCCAGGCAAGAGTACTGGAGTGTGTTGCCATTTCCTTCTCCAGGGGATCTTCCCTACCCAGGGATCAAACCCGTGTTTCCCACATTGCAGGCAGATGCTTTACCATCTGAGCCACCAGGGAAGCCCATATCCAGAGAAAACTATAATTCAAAAAGATACATGCACCCCTAGGTTCTTAATAGAACTATTCACAATAGCCAAGACATGGAAGCAACCTAAATGCCCATCAACTGATGAATGGATAAAGAAGATGGATACACATATACAATGGAATATTACTCAGCCATAAAAATGAATAAGACAATGCCATTTGAAACAACATGGAATGGACCTAGAGATTTATCATACTAAATGAAGTAAGCCAGAAAGACAAATACCATATAATATCACTTATATGTGGAATCCATAATAAAACGTGACAAAGAACCTATCTATAAAACAGAAACAGATTCACAGGCATAGAGAATTTGTGGTTGCCAAGGGAGGGAGTGTGGGAAGGGAGGACTGGGAGTGTGGGATTAGCAAACTATTATGTGTGTGTGCAGGCCAAGTCACTTCAGTCATGTCTGACTCTTTGTGACCCTATGCATTGTAGCCCACCAAGTGCCTCTCTTCATTGGATTCTCCAGGCAAGGCTACAGGAGTGAGTTGCTATGCCCTCCTCCAGGGAATCTTCCCAACTGAGGGATTGAAACTGTGCCTCCTGAGTCTCCTGCATTGGCAGGTGGGTTCTTTACCACTAGTGCCACCTGGAAACCCCAAACTATTATATATAGGATGGATAAACAACAAGGTCCTACTGTATAGCACAGGGAACTATATTGAATATCCTTTGATAGCATAATGGAAAAGAACATATACATATGTATAACTGAATCACTTTTCTGTACAGCAGAAACTAACACATTATAAATCCACTTCAATAAAATAAATTTCATACAGATGGCTAACAAACACATGAAAAGATGCTCAACATCACTCATTATCAGAGAAGTGCAAATCAAACCCACAGTGAGGAACAATTTCACACCAGTCAGAATGGCTGCAATCCAAAATTCTACAAGCAATAAATGCTGGAGAGGGTGTGGAGAAAAGGGAACCCTCTTACACTGTTGGTGGTAATGCAAACTAGTACCGCCACTATGGAGAACAGTGTGGAGATTCCTTAAAAAACTGGAAATAGAGTTGCCTTATGACCCAGCAATCCCACTGCTGGGCATACACGCCAAGGAAACCCGAATTGAAAGAGACACATGTGCCCCAGTGTTCATCGCACACTGTTTATAATAGCCAGGACATGGAAGCAACCTAGATGTCCATCAGCAGATGAATGGATAAGAAAGCTGTGGTACATATACACAATGGAGTATTACTCAGCCATTAAAAAGAATACATTTGAATCCATTCTAATGAGGAGGATGGAACTGGAACCAATTATACAGAGTGAAGTAAGCCAGAAAGAAAAACACCAATACAGTATACTAACACATATATATGGAATTTAGAAAGATGGTAACAATAACCCTGTATGCAAGACAGCAAAAGAGACACAGATGTATAGAACAGTCTTTTGGATTCTGTGGGAGAGGGAGAGGGTGAGATGATTTGGGAGAATGGCATTGAAACATGTATAATATCATATAAGAAACGAATAGCCAATCTCTGTTTGATGCAGGATACAGGATGCTTGGGGCTGGTGCGCTGGAATGACCCAGAGAGATGGTATGGGGAGGGAAGGGGGAGGGGGCGCTCAGGATTGGGAACACGTGTACACGCGTGGCGGATTCATGTTGATGTATGGCAAAACCAATACAGTATTGTAAAGTTAAAAAAAGTAAAATTAAAAAAATAAATTAAAAAAAAAGTATTGAGCCTTTCCCCGTTGCACCTCTCCCTCGATCCTTTCAGAGCACCTTCCCAGCTCTCTGCTCTCACAGCATTAGCATGAGTACTGTGGCTGTCACCGGGCTCAGAGGGTGACATGACTTGCTACAATCTCATGAGAGAAGAAGACCGAAAATACTCTGAGTTCAGAGTAAAGAAAAATTATATCTGGTCGAGAGATGGGAAGACTTTGTAAAAGCAACACCTTGAATTTCATCAGTAAGAATTTGTTGACAACCATGGTTGCATGCCCACTCTGCTGGGCATCATACCTCCCCTGAGATGAAAACAGGAGGGATGCAGACTGGGATCATTAGCCTCCAGATCAGGAAGGCTTCCTTCCTGGAATCAGCCTGAGCTGATTTTTGAAGGACAGGCTTGAATTATTCATGCAGGAAAGAGTGTGTGGGTGTTAAGGGAGGTATTGATGCCATTACAGCATTTTGTAAGGTCCAAAGCCCTTATCCACCCATTATTTCATTTGGTGTTGATATGATGCTTATTGAGAAATTCACAGATAAGAGTTTCTTTTGGACCTCCTGACCATTGAGGGACTAGGATGGAAGGCTAACCTCATCATTACAGTAGGAGTATCATAGATCCTTACTTGACAAATACAGTGGTTATGGAAGGAATCTTCTTCTTCTTTTTTTTTTTTTACTTTACAATATTGTTTTGATTTTGCCATACATCAACATGAATCCATCACGGGTGTACACGTGTTCCCCACCCTGAAACCCCCTCCCACCTCCCTCCCCATACCATCCCTCTGGGTCATCTTCTCTGGTGCTTGGCCTCTGCCCACAATTCCTCTCAGTCTCTTTGGTAACAAGTGAAATGGGTGGAATTTTCTCTGTGGAGGAAGAAAACAAGGCATAGGGAGAGTGATTTTCCCAACCATACTTGTGTACTTAATGACTAAGCAAAGGTTCAATGTCTTTAAAGACTTTCTGGATTAAGGTGAAGACTCCATTAATGAGCAGTCCTCCTAGAGCAGGGCTTTCTTTCTGCATCCTCCTGCTGTGCACAGGAGGGATTATTATGATACTGTTGATGGACCTCACCCACTCCCTGTTTAATCCTGCTGTTTGGCTGTCATAACCCAGCAATATTGAAGACAATGAGAGTATTTTAGTTTGGGTATGGATGATTATAACCATGCCATCTTAGGAAGCTTCTCCTATGACTACTTAACTCGTGTCACCAGAGCTGATGCTGTCCAGGGATTAAGCACACTGTGAACCTGATCTTTCTGGTTGTATTTCAAGCAATGACCCAGAGAGGAGGGTTCAGAACTCTGCCAGAGTCCCCTAAGCTTTCCAAGATGTGCTAATTGATTCCAACATATATAGTTGATCCCAGGTATAAGGATCTGCATTAAAGATAATTTTTTAGCAGTGAATCACATTATGCAAATTGTGAAGATTGCAAAGGAATATTCTAGTTCAGAATATTGTTTTGATAATCAGTTTTTTAAAAATTGGATAGTTTTAGAAATTTCCTTGTAACTAAAATAGATCTTGAAGTACTATGAAGAGAAAAAACAAAGCTATAAATTTTAGATGAAAGGAGAAACTAGTGTTTAATTCTGGTGAGCCAAAGGAGACTTTTATTTTTAAAGAAATTAAGATGTAATTTACATACAGTGCAACACACCATTCTTATTAAACATTTCTCCAACTGTTGACAAATGTGTGTGTGTGTGTGTGCACGCTCAATCATGTCCTACTCTTTGTAGCCCCACAGACTGAAGCCTGTCAATGGAATTTTCCAGGCAAGACTACTGAAGTGGGTTGCCACTTCCTACTTCAGGGGATCTTTCCAGCCCAGGAATTGAACCTGGGTCTTTTGCATCTCCTGCACCAGCAGGCGGATTCTTTACCACCGCGCCCCCTGGGAAGCCCTGACAAATGTATACAGCATGCAATCACCACCACAGTGCAGGCACAGAACAGTTCCATTACCTCTCAGCTTTTCTACTGTCTCTCTAGAGCCAGTTCAGTTCAGTTCAGTCGCGCAGTCATGTCCGACTCTTTACGACCCCATGAATTGCAGCATGCCAGGCCTCCCTGTCCATCACCAACTCCCAGAGTTCACTCAGACTCACGTCCATTGAGTCTGTGATGCCATCCAGCCATCTCATCCTCGGTCATCCCTTTCTCCTCCTGCCCTCTATCCCTCCCAGCATCAGGGTCTTTTCCAATGAGTTAACTCTTCGCATAAGGTGCCCAAAGTACTGGAGCTTCAGTTTTAACATCATTCCTTCCAAAGAAATCCCAGGGTTGATCTCCCTCAGAATGGACTGGTTGGATCTCCTTGCAGTCCAAGGGACTCTCAAGAGTCTTCTCCAACACCACAGTTCAAAAGCATCAATTCTTCTGCGCTCAGCCTTCTTCACAGTCCAACTCTCACATCCATACATGACCACAGGAAAAACCATAGCCTTGACTAGATGTGCCTTAGTCGGCAAAGTAATGTCTCTGCTTTTGAATATACTATCTAGGTTGGTCATAACTTTTCTTCCAAGGAGTAAGC
>SJXQ01006663.1:31940-99120 GCA_006408695.1 Aepyceros melampus | reverse complement strand
ACACACACACACACACACACACACACACATTTTCTTTACATATTAAAAAAAAATTAAGGTGAAAGTAGATGAAAGAAGGATAGGAAAATGACTGAAATTTAATTACTACCTTATTTACTCCAAACTTTTTCCACGTAAGTGTTATGTTAATTTCAAATCTGTCAGATAGTGTGCAATGTCAGATTGAAGTCAAGGAAAGATTTGTGTGGCATTTTCATAACAATATTTCAAATGTAAATGAAGTGAATGGATCATGAAGCTTTGTTAGTGAGTTTGCAAGAACAAATCCATTCTTAGAGACCTAGAGACCTACACCTGAGACAGCAGTCACTAGGCACTAAAGGGCCTAGGAAACATTTCAAGGTTGCATAAATTCTTACTCATAAACTGAAATCACGTGGCTTGGCAGCTGTGGAATCTTTACTGTTTTAATCTTCAGTTCCTTTGGAAAATCAGCTCAACCTTGTTTACCTTGGTAATGTCAAGGAAATCCCAAAGAAAGCATAATTTTGTCACCAGACCTTGGATCTACATGCTCAGCTATGATGGTTAATTTTATATGTCAGCTTGATTGGCCAAGGGATGCCTAGATATTGGTTAAATATTCCTGTATCTCTGAGAGTGTTCCTAGAAGAGATTAGCATTTGGATTGGTGACTGAGTATAACAGATGGCCCCACTCAGTGCAGATGGGCATCATCCAGTATGTTAAGAGCCGCAAGAACAAAATGGTAGAGAATGCTTGAATTGCCCCTGTCTACCTGAGCTGGGACATCGATCTTTCTCTTAATGTTCCTGGTCTCAGGTCTTCAGACCTGGAATGGAAACTATACCATTGATTTTTCTGGCTCTTAGGCCTTTGCACCATACCATCACATTTCCTGGTCTTCAGCTTGAAGTTGGCTAACATAATTATGGAACCTGAGCAGTCTCAATATCTTCCAACATTGTGGAATCTCTTAATATAGATATAGAGGATATCTACATCTCTTTTGTTGTTTCTACTTCTCTCAGTTCAGTTCATCACTCAGTCATGTCCGACTCTTTGTGACACCATGAACTGCAGCACGCCAGGCCTCCCTGTCCATCACCAACTCCCAGAGTCCACCCAAACCCATGTCCATTGAGTCAGTGATGCCATCCAACCATCTCATCCTCTGTTGTCCCCTTCTCCTCCTGCCCTCAATCTTTCCCAGCATCAGGGTCTTTTCAAATGAGTCAGCTCTTTGCATCAGGTGGCCAAAGTATTGGAGTTTCAGCTTCAAAATCAGTCCTATCAATGAAACCCAGGACTGATCTTTAGGATGGACTGGTTGGATCTCCTTGCAGTCCAAGGGACTCTCTACTTCTCTGGAGAGCCCTAATATACAATACACTAACACTGACCCTGGGAAATTGCTGTCTGCATGTACCTCTCATTCTCTAGCTGCCTGTTCAGCAAAGAGTAGACGGTTTCATATCAACTGTCGCTATTATTTGCCTAATGGCCTATAAATCATATGTTTAATGTCGCTGACAGTTGATTTGAAAATTATAATTCTACCATTTTCAGAATTAGCCTCTTTTCTTCCCCCAACCAGTAAGATATTTTATGTATTCTGTAGTCACATTTTGAATCTACACTTGTTCCCTCAGGAGAAAACTACAATGGACATAAAATTTCAAAATCGAACAACTGGATGTTAGATTTTTCTCCTCACTGGTCCTGAAAATCCCCCTCAACTCTGTGATGTTGACTCTGATCTCCCCTATTGGATTTCTCACTGATCCCCTTGATGACATTAGAAGGAAGATAAGTTAATAGGTATGTGTAATGGTTAATTTTGTGTTAACAAAAGATGCCTAGATAGCTAGTAAAATCCCATTCATGGGTGTGTTTCTGTGGGTACTTCTGGAAAAGATTAGCATTTGATTCAGTAAACTGAGTAAAGCAATCTGCCCCCAGCCATGTGGCCAGGCATCATCCAGTGTGCTCGGGCCTGAAACAAACATGAAAATGAAGAGTAAATTCTGACTTCTTAATCTTTTTCTAACCTGGGACATTAAACCTCTGGCCTTTGGACTTAGAGTGAACTATATCAATAACACTATTCTGTGATTTTTAATTAAACAAATTTGTATCTTCACTTAAGGAATGAACTATGAATATTTTTTAATATAAATTTATTTCTTTTAAATGGAGGTTAATTACTTTACAATATTGTATTGGTTTTGCTATATATCAACGTGAATCTGCCATCCTGAACCCCGCTTCCTCCTCCCTCCCTGTACCATCCCTCTGGGTTGTCTCAGTGCACCAGCCCCAAGCATCCAGTATCATGCATCAAACCTGGACTGGCAATTCGTTTCACATATAATATTATACATGTTTCAATGCCATTCTCACAAATCATCCCACCCTCTCCCTCTCCCACAGAGTCCAAAAGACTGTTCTATACATCTCTGTCTCTTTTGCTGTCTTGCATACAGGGTTATCATTACCATCTTTCTAAATTCCATATATATGCATTAGTATACTGTATTGATGTTTTTCTTTCTGGCTTACTTCACTCTGTATAATAGGCTCCAGTTTCATCCTCCTCATTAGAACTGATTCAAATACATTCTTTTTAATGGCTGAGTAATACTCCATTGTGTATATGTACCACAGCTTTCTTATCCATTCTTCTGCTGATGGACATCTAGGTTGCTTCCATGTCCTGGCTATTATAAACAGTGCTGTGATGAACATTGGGGTACACATGTCTCTTTCAATTCTGGATTCCTCCGTGTGTATGCCCAGCAGTGGGATCTTAAAAATGTAAAGACTTTCATTAATAACATTTGAGAGCATTTTGTAATTCACTAACTATATTCACAAATATTATGTCCTTAGACATAGAATTTTGAGACTCAGAGTAGTTATTTAAAATCACCAGCTGATTTGTTATAGTTCGGGAGATTTTGATTTTTTCATACTTCCTCAAGTAGAAAATCAGACCAGGATATTATCTTAAAGTTCGTTTCCAAAGACTCCTCATTTTACAAATGAGACATTAGATACAAGCTAGCAACTATAACAAATTCTCTTCATTAGCCTTTCCTACCATCTCACCCTGCATTCAGATTTAATGATATAGATTGTAGATATTTTTAAACAATATGAAAATACACATGCTATACAAAAACCCTATCTCCTAAAAACGTGGCATTAGACATGAGAATAGACGTATTTTACTGATGGTTATCTAATCAACAAGCATGGGCTTTTTAAAATTCCTTGACAAACTTGTAGGCTGATAAATATTTCCACCAAAATTGCAATCACTAACACTTAACCTGATCCAACTCTTCTTCCAGAGTGTAGGTTCTCTGAAAACTTTTGTTGAGGTGCATAAAAGCAATTGCATTATCAGATTTCCATCCCTATTACAGTCTTCAAAGATTCCTTTTATGACACAAAAATATTATAAATGGTTCCACGTCACTGTTGTATTTATAACACGTGGATATTGCTATTGCTTCATGAATTAAGTGAGAACATTTTCTTCCTTTCACAGTATCACATAATGCCAGAAAGCACTTTTGCTTATTATTATGTTTAAATAATGTATTCTCAGATGTGTGCACTCCATATGATTAGCTCATAACACTATCTAGAACAATCTTTTGGTGCAACTTCATGCCTAGGATGGAATCTAGTCATTGCTCTTACATGGATTTACAATCTGTGCTCTATCAGTTCCACAAAGATAAAACATAAATGCCAAGCCAGAATGACACAAATGGAGAAAAAGCCCATTCCCTGCCTTCAGCATGATTTGTGATATTTACTGACTAACCAAACACTAGCTTGGGATCAGACCCAAATAGCCTTTCAAGACTGGAGTGGTGACAATTGGCAATAGTTAGTATGGTACCAAAGCATGTACAATATTTGCAGTGTCATAGAACAGGGCTGTTTCTAAAGGGGAAAAGCAGCATTACTGCACAAAGGAGACCAGGAGATGATGTGGGCACAAGCCATCCTCTTGGGTATAGGAGGGAACCCAGAAATGTCATAAAATCCCTCTTTGATCTGTTGTCGCTACTGTTGGTTGTATGGGAAATAACATATTTAATTAACTGTCTGACCAAAGCAGCTGTTACCTTATATAAAACCTTGAACATTGGTGCCTGGCTTATCCCACTAGGTGCTTGAATGTGCCAGTGGCATAAGACTGATGATATTTTTATACTGCATGGCACAGCATGACTCCTCTTGCAATAGGCTCAAGTCAAGTTCTTCTTTAAATTCTTCATGGAGAATAATAATGTTCCAGCCCGAATTGCTTAATAACATCCTATGTCAGGCCAGCCAACAGGAAGCTCCATGCACAACAAAACGGACTCTGGCCAACCCAATCATTCTCAACTTCTATAAAGGCCGTTGCTGCATAGGGCCCGGCAAAGCCAGGCATGCATTTTTTCTCTTCGTCATCAGGATGCTATTGTATTCACAATTCACATCGCTTACTTATGACATTATTTACCTTCTATATATTTTTTTTCAAACAGAAGTCCTTGCCTGCAGTATTTCCAAATGGAAAGAAATGACTCTGAGTCAGAAGTTGCGATTATTAGTTTGCTAAGTTGCTGGTCCAAAGCTATTATGGAGATCATGATTGGTTCGAAGGATTTCTGAGAAGAGGGGGTGAGGGGACTGTGGAAAGTGGCTTTTCTGACCATTGAAAAATGTTTCCTTTACTTGGTTTGTTATTCCACCCATTTGTGAGAGAGTAAGAATCAAGCATTTTCTATTTTGGATGGCTTGAGCTGTGAAGTGATGAATTTATCTCTAGTAAAGATGGAAGCCAGGATTTTTCAATACCGTTTGCAGTTACATAGTAACATTGGTTATCTTGATTGCCTCTGCTGCTCTTTTTCTGAACGAATTTACTCTGCCTTTGAATGTGTCCTCCTCATCATACCTTTACTACTGGATACATTTAATATTTCCTTTTGTGCAATTTCTGAAATTCTTGGAAAGTCTTGCAAAGTCTGCAGTTTCGGCCAGTACCACAGGTAACTTACAAACAGTTTGCTAGTTCAGCAGTTGAAGGGCTCAAATTCCTGATTAGAGAGGCCTCCATAAAACTATGGGGGGAAATGTTAGCCAGCAAGGACTTTGCTTCATTGTTTGCATTATTTTAAACTTTGAATAATGTGTGATAATTAGGCTATATTAACTTAGTATATGCACACTACAAAAAGATCAATAATCTTTCTAAAAATATAGAACTGAGGAAATGTTGAATAAAGAAAAGGTTGTACCTCATTCTGAATGAGCATATCGTATACTGCATGTGCATTTGTTCATGCAAAGACACGTTATTTATTGCATGTATCAGAAGAAAAAACTCCCAGGGTTTACTAAAAGCAAAATTGTGACTCGTTGGCTTGTTTTACTGTCCCTTTATAAGTTAAATATGAAAATAATAAATATGTATATCAGTTCAGTTCAGTCGTGTCCAACTCTTTATGACCTCACAGTATGCCAGGTTTCCCTGTCTATCCACTCCCGGAGCTTGCTCAAACTCATGTCCATCGAGTCGGTGAGGCCATCTACTCATCTCATCTTTTGTCATCCCCCTGTTCTCCTGCCTTCAATCTTTCCCAGAATGAGGGTCTTTTCCAATGAGTCAGTTCTTTGCATCAGGTGGTCAAAGTATTAGAGCTTCAGCTTCAGCATCAGTCCTTCCAATGAATATTCAGGACTAATTTCTCTTAAGATTGACTCCTTGTAGTCCAAGGGACTCTCAAGAGTCTTCTGCAACACCACAATTCAAAAGCATCAATTCTTTGGCACTCGGCTTTTTATGGTCCAACTCTCACATCCATACATGACTACTGGAAAACCATAGCTTTGATATCATTGTATGTGTATATTTACACTTCTATCTTGAACGAATATGTTTATAAATATACAGATGCAATGATATAATTCTATCTATAATCACAAGGTATAGTAAGAAATGTTCTTCAAAAATACATAGGACAACTTCACATTGAAGGCCAGGAAGAACAGTTTCAAGCTTTTAGAACTCTACATATTAGAGATTCAAGAGGTCTATCTCTGCTAAATTTAATTAGGAATAAGTTGCTCATGTAACTAGTAATATCTCCCCACTACCTTAAAAGCTGACTATCTGAATCCTAATTACTGTATTTAGATGGAATTCACTCAAATGATTTTTATTATTCAACAAATATGTGCCTCACACATGGCTTGGGCAATGTGGAGAAAATGAGTACTAATAAGTGAGGTATTATGTCCATCTCATGCTTCTTCTAGCATTAGATATTTAGTGATGATCATAACTGAAGAGTTTCATTAATAGAGACTTCATGAATATACACAGAGAAACTAGGAATATATATATATATGTTTCAGCTCAGTTCAGTCATGTCCGACTCCTTGAGACCCCATGAATCACAGCACGCCAGGCCTCCCTGTACATCATCAACTCCCGGAGTTAACTCAGACTCATGTCCATCCAGTCGGTGATAGCATCCAGCCATCTCATCCTCTGTTGTCCCCTTCTCCTCCTGCCCCCAATCCCTCCCAGCATCAGAGTCTTTTCCAATGAGTCAACTCTTGGCATGAGGTGGCCAAAGTACTGGAGTTTCAGCTTTAGCATCATTCCTTCCAAAGAAATCCCAGGGCTGATCTCCTTCAGAATGGACTGGTTGGATCTCCATGCAGTCCAAGGGACTCTCAAGAGTCTTCTCCAACACCACAGTTCAAAAGCATCAATTCTTCGGAGCTCAGCCTTCTTCACAGTCCAACCCTCACATCCATACATGACCACAGGAAAAACCATAGCCTTGACTAGACGGACCTTAGTTGGCAAAGTAATGTCTCTGCTTTTGAATATGCTATCTAGGTTGGTCATAACTTTTCTTCCAAGGAGTAAGCGTCTTTTAATTTCATGACTTTACTATATAGCTAATATAAATGAGAATCAATAAACTGTAGGTAACAGAGTAAGGTTCCAAGGGCTCTCAAGAGTCTTCTCCAACACTACAGTTCAAAAGTAGTATCAATTCTTCAGTGTTCTCAGCCTTCTTTATGGTCCAACTCTCACATCCATACATGGCTACTGGAAAACCATAGCTTTGACTAGATGGACCTTTTCATCAAGGTAATGTCTCTGCTTTTTAATATGCTCTTTAGGTTGGTCACAGCTTTTCTTTCAAGGAGTGAGTGTCTTTTAATTTCATGGCTGCAGTCACCATCTGCAGTGATTTTGGAGCTGCAAAAAATAGTTTCTCACTGTTTCCATTGTTTCCACATCTATTTGCCATGAAGTGTTGGTACTGGATGCCATGATCTTAGTTTATTGAATGTTGAGTTTTAAGCCAGCATTTTTCATACCATTCTTTCACTTTCATCAAGCAGATCTTTGGTTATTCTTCACTTTCTGCCTTTAGGGTGATTTCTTCTACATATCTGAAGTTGTTGATATTTCTCCCAGAAATCTTGATTCTAGCTTAGGAGTTATCCAGCCCGGCATTTCACATGATGTATTCTGCATATAAGTTAAATAAGCAGGGTGACAATATATAGCCTTGATGTACTCCTTTCCCAATTTGAAACCAGTCTGTTGTTCCATATCTGGTTATAACTTGCTTCTTGACCTGCATACAGGTTTCTCAGGAGGTAGATGTGGTGGTGTGGTATTCCTGTTTCTTTAAGAATTTTCCAGTTTGTAATGGTCCACACAGTCAAAGGCTTTAGCATAGTAAATGAAGCAGAAGTAGATGCTTTTCTGGAATTCCCTTGCTTATTCTATGATCCAATGGATGTTGGTAATTTGATCTCTGTTTCCTCTGCCTTTTCTATATCCAGCTTGTAGATCTGAAGTTCTTAGTTCATGTACTGCTGAGGGCGTAGCTTGAAGGATTTTGATCATAATCTTGCTACCATGTGAAATGAGTGCAATTATACAGTAATGTGAACATTCTTTGGCATTGCCCTTCTTTGTATTGGAATGAAAACTGACTTTTTCCACCCCTTGGCCATTGCTGAGTTTTACAAATTTGCTGGCATAGTGAGTACAGCACTTTAACAGCATCATCTTTTGGATTTTTAATGATTCAGCTGGAATTCCATCACCTCCACTAGCTTTTTTGTAGTGATGCTTCCTAAGGCCCACTGACTTCACATTCCAGGACGTCTGTCTCTATGTGAGTATTCACACCATTGTGGTTATATGGATCATTGAGACCTTCTTTGTATAGTTCTTCCTTGTATAATATTAGTAACTACCTCTCAATACACATGTAAGGAAATTACTAATATTATATCAACACTGAATAGTTCAAAACATGAAGGGAGAACTTCATTTCTGTCATTCATAAGTGACCGATTTTTCAGCATAGGTTTTCCCACCCATAAGTATTATGCACTGACCTCTTACATAATTCTCCCTGTCTAGTGAACTGTAAGGTCTTCAGAAGTCCATTCTGGTCTGCTTTAGACACTACTTTTCTCCTCTACAAATTCTGATCCTGAACTGACTTTGGCTCATGCTATTCTGCTTTACTTGCAGGAAGGTTTTGTTTTTTTATTTTCAGAAAGTGATTAAACTTTTGGTTTGCAATTGAGCACTCTTCTTTCTTTAGCTATATTTAAAGGAGCTTGTTTCACTCCAACTCTCTGTACTAAATGCCTTTTGCCAAGTATTCCAGGTATCTATTACCCATACAATGCTTCCTCTTTTTATTTTTATGGGCCTGCAACTTTCCCTTCACTTCTTGCATCTGTGCTGGCTCAAGCTGTGAGGTATTTTCATGGATTTGGGCAAAACATAAAACTTAGAGGAGAACCCAAATGAGTATTCAAATTCCCTCTTCATATGTGTGTGTGTGTGTGTGTGTGTGTGTGTGTGTGTGTATTCCCAGGTGGCACTCTAGTGATAAAGAATCTGCCTGCCAATTCTGCAGATGCAGGTTCAATTCCTGGGTCAGGAAGATTCCCTGAAGGATGACGGCATGGCTACCCACTCTAGTATACTTGCCTGGAGAATCCCATAGACAAGAGGCACCTGGCAGGCTACTGTCCTTGAGATCTCACATGACTGAACACCACTGAAATGACTTAGCACTCTTTTATATGCACATATATACACACTGGAGTGGTTAGCCATGTCCTCTTCCAGGGGATTCTTCCCAACCCAGGATCAAACCCAGGTGTCCCACATTGCATGAGATTCTTTACTGTCTATGCCACCATAAATATGATCAATACATTTCCCCCACTGTAGCACTTCCCAAGAAGGATGGCTTTCTGTCTTTCATCAGTTTATGCTGCTTTTCATCGATGGAGTGGACAATAAATACAATTTGTTGAATCTTGAGTGAATTGGAATAAATATGCTTAGTTAGGTGAAGATGTTAAGTAAGCCATTTGTTCCTCTTTTCATAATATTCCAGCCTTCTTTGGGGGCTTTCAAACTCTAAAATAGGCATGGAGACTTCAAACCAAAATAATCTGTCTTCTCCTAAGCAAATGGTATATTCGTAACTCCAGTCAGGAAAATGAATGTTTGTCTTTCTGTCTCTGTGTCCATATGTTTCTCTGTGTGTCTCAGGATTTGAGTCTAGAAAAGGAGACAAAGATGTGGTAGGAATGGTTGGAGTTCATCCATTCTAGTGATTTTGACTAGAGACCAAGAGAAAGAACCATTCTCTAGTCTAGAGACTTCCAAGTACATCTGCTTCAAATAAGTATTCTGCTTTCTGTTATTTCATGGTCCTGATTAGTTCTATATTTTTAAACAGAAATATTGAGATATAATTGATATATAATAAACTGCACATATACCTAAATATGTATATATCTCCATGAAACCATCACCACAATCAATCACAAAATTTTTATTTTAACTTTTCCTAATCCCTCCCTCTTATCCCTCAATCCTCTCATCCCCCATCAAATCTAACAAAAACTGGTCTACTTCTAGTTAGTATACATAGCAATGCATTTCTTAAACTTTTTAATATGTGGTATCATAAGTTAGGGGCTCTTTTTTATGGTCTGGATTCTTTTACTCCCCAAAATTATTTTGAGATTTATCCATGTTATAGCATATTTCAGCAGTTTACTTTTTTGTTTCTGAATAGTTTTCTGTTGCTTATCCACATACCTGTTGATGGATTTTTGGGTTATTTTCAGGTTTTGGTTATTAGAAATAAAGCCATATGAACATTCCTATAAAAATTTGTATATGAACATATGCTTTCTTTCTCTCAGGTAAATACTGGGTGAAATGGCTAGATTATATGGTAGATGTGTGCTTAACTATTTAAGAAACAGCCAAACTTTTCCAAAATGGCTGTATAATTTCAATTTTACATTAAGATCTCTGCTATACTCTGAGTTAATTTTTTACATACCATATATGGAAAGATATATATTGAATAGCAACTATACCATATGAATATGCAATATTTTAGGTACCATTTTTCATAAAATATTTTCTCCACTATGTTACCGTTATTCCTTTTTCAAAAATTTTATGTGTGTCTATTTCTGAAGTCTCTAGTCTGTTCCATAGATCCACTCTTCTAAGCTATACCAGTACCACAACTCTCTCAGGGAAGTTTTATAATGTCTTGAAATCTTAGTCCTCCAAATTTATTCTACCTTTTAAAAGTTATTTTGGCTATTTATATAAATTTAGAATCAATTTATCAAGTTTTGTCAACAAAAAAAATCCTACATATCCTACCAGATTGTTCTCAACTTCACTAAAGGTGAAAGTGAAAAGTGAAAGTGAAAGTGAAGTCGTGTCTGAATCTTTGCGACCCCATGGACTATAGCCTACCAGGCTCCTCCATCCATGGAATTCTCCAGGCAAGAGTACTGGAGTGGGTTGCCGTTTCCTCCTCCAGAAGATCTTCCTGACCCAGGGATCAAACCCAGGTTTCTCAAATTGTAGGCAGACGCTTTACCATCTGAGCCAAACTGCACATCAATTTTAAGAGAATTGGCATCTCAATATTGGGACCTTTGCTTATCCATGATGAATCTCTCCTTTTATTGAGCAGTATCTTAGAGAATTCAATATGGAGGTCTTTTACATTATTTGTCAGATTTATCCCTAATTATTTCATATCTCAATACTACTATACAGGTTTTTTTTTTTCCCTCCTTTTTAGTTGTTCAATACTAGTGTATAGAAATATACTTTGTATATTTTGTAAATGTGTTTTGCATATTGGAAAAAATGCAAATTTTACTGTTGTTGGTGGAGTTCTCTAAATGGCAATCACGTCAAGCTGGTTTATACTGTTGCTCAAATCTTCTCTATACATAATGAGTCTTTTTGTCTATATGATCTATTGATTTACTGAATGAGGGCTATTAAAAAATCTGACTATAGATTTATCTACTTATCTGTAGTTTTATCAGTTTTTGCTTCATGTGTTTTGAAGTTTTGTTATTAGATGCATAAATGACTCAATTTGTATAATGTTAATGAATTGAACCATTTACTACTAAATGATACATTATCTCAGTTTTAAAATCTACTTTGACAGTTAAGAGCTACTCCATCTGTCTTATCATTAATGTTAGCATAGCTAATCTTTTATCATTTTACTTTTATCTATTTTTTAAAATATATATATGTTATATACAATATATATTATTAAATATAGATTGCTTTACAAAGAAAATTGATTTTTAAAATAAACAGAATATTTTTTATGATTCCATTTTTAACTCCATAGTTGAATTATTAGCTGTAACTGTTTTAATGTTTTAATGCTTGTTTTAGGGTTTATAATACATATCTTCTCAAAGATACCCTTTTTGGTGCTCTTTAATCTTTTTTATAGATTCAGATTTCATCTTGCTATCTGCATTTTCCTTCAAATAAGTGTGCTTTAATTTTTTTATAGTGTAAATATGTTGATTTCTTTTACTGTCTTAAGATGTCTTTATTTGCTTTTGTTTTGATATATATTATTGCTAGATATAGAATACTAGGTTGACAGTTTTTTTCTTTAAATACTATAATATGTCACTCCACTGTCTTTCCATTTGCCTTGTTTGTGATAAGAAAATTGCTTCCATTAGGTTTTGTTTGTTTGTTTACTTATCAGAATTTCTGTTGGTGATGTGCCTCTTACAGTTTTGTTTTCTTTCTTACTGTATGTATTTATGTAGGTATCTATTGGTGTCCATTGAGCTTCTTGGTGCTACAGGTTACCATCTTATTATATTTGGAAAAATTTGCCTGTTTTTGTTCAAATGTGTTTTCATCCAAATCCTCTTTGAAAAACTTGAATTAAATATGCATTAGCTATCTTGATAACCACAGATATATGATAATCTGTGCATGTTAAAAAATTATTCCCTTTCTCTGTGATTTATTTTTGATTGTTTCTTTAGTTATATCTCCATATATACAACTTCTTAATTTAGTTTTGCTATTTCTAACATCATTAATCTCATCCATTGTATTTTACACCTCACACATTCTACTTTTTCTCTAGAAGCCCAGTTTGGGTCTTCTCTACATTTGTTATTCTCTCATCATTCTTTTAAACATTTAGAATAGTTGTTATAACAACAGTTTAATGTCCCTCTCTGTTAATTTACCATCTGTGTCAGTTTTGGGGCAGTTTCAACTGATTGGTTTATCATCTTATAAGTTGTTTATTCCTGTTTTTTCACATGCCTGGTTATTTTTTATCATATACTTTACATATGAATCTTAATTTGATGAATACTAGATATTTTTTATATTCTCATAAATACTTTCAAGCTATATTCTGAAACAGTCAAAATTTTTAGAGACAATTTTATACTTTTGGTTCTTACTTTGAAGGCTTATTAAGCAGGACCAAAGTAGTGCCCAGTAGAAGACTAATTATTTCCCACTTCTGAGCAAAAATTGTTCTCAGAAATCTATCTACACACTGTAAAACTATAGCCTCTCTTTGAATAAAATATAACATTTCATGACTTATTGGTTCCAGAGCTGAAAGCAGCCAGTGGAGTCACAGATGACTAAGCTTTAAAGTCTGTCAGAATATAAATATATCAGTGATAAAACAGAAAAGTCACAAATCAGAGTCAGGGTAAAGTGTGCAAAAAAAAAAAACCCAAAAAAACTAAAGTCTTAAAATGAGTACAATTCTGTATGCATGTCTTTTTGCATCTCAGAAATGAAAATTGCAAGTATATGGTGTCTTCATCTGTCAGATTTAGGAGTCGTTTTCTTTGCTTTTTTTCTCCTTTTAATCTTAAATTTTTTTCAAACATTCATCTAGCATGCATTTTTCTTGCAAATACTATTTCCACAGCCATGTTAATGCGTGTATACTCTTTCACTTTTAGTAATTTATGGTTTTAACTATGGCTGAAACGAGAGAGAGAACAAGTTTTCCAAAATTCAGAGGCAAATGCTCAGTGTGAGAAACATACTGTAGTCTTTTTTTTTTTTCTTTCTTCAAAAAGTTTAATTATTAGTATTCTTCACAATAATTCATACAATCCTTACAATCAGTCAAGTCTTCAAATAGCATATACTGTCTGATATTATTCATCTCCATCTTCACAGTTGAGCTAACCATTTTAAAACGTATATTTCAGGAGTCAAATAAAACCATACATGTCTTAGGCTTTTAAAAAAATGTATTAAATCCTCCTCCTAATAGAAAGTTGTCCCTGGTAAACTTGAAAAGGCCTCTTTATTTTTTTAATGTATAAATTTTTATCTGGAAATAATTTCAGACTGTAGTCTTAAACTAATGAAAAAAGGCAAGACAAATTTAAAGGAGCATTCTCATTATAACTTGAATATTTAAGTGATCTAGAGTAAGAAAAATTTTGAAGAAAAGCATCTAGCAAAATGTTTTTGCATAATTCCCATAAAATAAGGAGCACTGTACATAAAGTTATATTTCTAACAAAGGCCAATAAGGAAAGCATTTTTCTTAATTTGCTTAAGTCCTAGTAATTTAGTGATAATAGAGCATACTCAAATGGATGGGAAAAGAGCACTGTCATCATCCACCACTGCTATGTCATAAAATTCTAACATTTCTTAGGAAGAAAAAAAAAATGCATCATCAAACATAAAAACCTTGGATAAAACTCATAATATGAAAGTTAATGCCTTAATGAAATATTAAAATTGCATCAGGAATTCTGTTCTGGCATTAAAAATAAACAATAACATATTTTTTCTAGTTATGTTTTATTTCATTCTTTAAAAATTAATTATTACCTCTTTAAATATTTGATTAAATTAGATTTTGATGGGCTATTATTAACACAAAACATGTTATCATGTGTAAATTCTCATATCTCAATTTCTGATAAACACTGTCATGTTGTTTAATTCTGCAATGAATTTTTTTGTGTGTGTTTTTAGTTTTAGAAAATGGACATAACCAGAGCATTTTCACTTTGAATATAAATATCTTATTAAAAAGATACATAAAGGTGAAAATTGTAACAATAATATTTGGTACTTCTCTATCATACATTGTTTGAATTTCTAACAAAGTTGATTATAATTATATTTAAGAATCATATCCTTTAAATTCCATATAACTGTAAGGTAGAAGCCATATAACCCAGCTGTCCACAGTATATACAGATTAAGTGCCAGATCAAACATTTCTGGTACCTATCTATTATCAATAAAATTGAAAAAAACAAAAGTTTTCAAGAAAAATATGCATGATTTGTACTATGTGAAAGTGAAAATGTTAGTTGCTCAGTCATGTCCAACTCTTTGCAATTCCATGGACTGCAGCCTGCCAGGCTCCTCTGTCCAGGCAAGAATACTAGAGTGGGCAGCCCTTCCTCTGAAGACAGAGAGTAAAGAATCTGTCTGCAATGTGGGAGACCTGGGTTTGATTGCCTGGGTCAGGAAGATTCCCTGGAGAGGGAAATGACAACCCACTCCAGTATTCTTGCCTGGACAATTTCATGGACAGAGGACCTGCCGGGCTAAAGTTCATGGGGGCACAAATTGTTGAACATGACTGAGAGACTTGCATTCTCACTCTTTCTGTACTGTGGTTCAATTTTCCTAGACTCAGAGTAAATTTTTGAGACCATTTTAAACTTATATGGTATATATAATCTTGCCATCAGTATAAATACTAAATTTCCCAAACTATACTTTTTATTTCAGATAACTTTCTTAACATGCTTTATTTGGGGGGGCTCCAAAATCACTGCAGATGGTGATTGCAGCCATGAAAGTAAAAGATGCTTACTTCTTGGAAGGAAAGTTATGACCACCCTAGACAGCATATTCAAAAGCAGAGACATTACTTTGCCACAAAGGTCCATCTGGCCAAGGTTATGGTTTTTCCAGTAGTCATGTATGGATGTGAGAGTTGGACTATAAAGAAAGATGAGCACTGAAGAATTGATGCTTTTGAACTGTGGTGCTGGAGAAGACTCTTGAGAGTCCCCTGGACTACAAGGAGATCCAACCAGTCCATCCTAAAGGAGATTAGTCCTGGGTGTTCATTGGAAGGACTGATGTTAAAGCTGCAATTCCAATACTTTGGCCACCTGATGCAAAGAGCTGACTCACTTGAAAAGACCCTGATGCTCGGAAAGATTGAGGACAGGAGGAGAAGGGGATGACAGAGGATTAGATGGTTGGATGACATCACTGACTCAATAGACATGAGTTTGGGTAAACTCTGGGAGTTGGTGATGGACAGGGAAGCCTGATGTGCTGCAGTTCATAGGGTCGCGAAGAGTCAGACACGACTGAGCAACTGAACTGAACTAATCTTAACATGACTCATTTCTTGAATTTGTGCAACTCTATCTGTTATTCAGTTTCAAGTGTTGGTCAGTGAGCTTTGTTAATTATGCCTAAGAAGACAGCCAGAGGAAAATGTTAATCTTGTTTATCTACATAAATCTTGCAGAAGAGGAAAGGAGTTGGCATAGATTGAAGAATCAAGATATGAGAGCTCTTTTATTCAGACAGATCTTTGTCAGGGTCAGTTTCTCACATATCAAGGGAAAAACTGTTATGATCCAATGATAAATTGCTCAGTTTTCTCTAAACTGAATGCACAATGTCTCTCCTATAGTTTCGTAATCTCCTATTACCAACCTTCCTCTCCAAACTATTTTTTCTCTTTTAATTGCCTAGTTCTGACATCAATGCTATAATTTTTCTAACTCCTCAACTTGGAAATATTAAATTTGACATCTTACCCCTACTAACTCTATCACATATGCTATATACACTGCATTGCCAAATATAGTGTAACAGATTCTTAGTGTACAACCCAACTCTATTTTTGAGAATATGTGCAGACTTTCCAGGTGAGTCATGGTAAAGAATCTGCCTACCAATGCAGGAGATGTGGGTGTCATCCTTGAGTTGGGAAGATCCACTGGAGGAGGAAGTGGCAACCCACTCTAGTATTCTTGCTTGGAAAATTCCATGGACAGAGGAGCTTGGCAAGCTGCATTTCATGGGTTTTCAAAAAGTTTGACATGATTGAGCAACTCACCATGTACACATCTCATAATCTACCTAAAAAGAAGCAAAGATAGGCAGCCATGTTGCAATTTTATCCCTCTGACTATAGCTTATTGGATCACGTATTGGCTAATTAAACTGTGTAATCAATAATCTCTCCTTGAGAATGTAAAGTAACAGATATAGAGGTTTTCTCAACCACAGTGGATCATAGAAACAAGATTTTACATTTTTCCAAGTGTTCAATAGGAACTCAAGTAGAGAAATCCAGTCTTGCTAAAAATGAGAATGGAACAAAAGCATGGATATAAACATGGAGGTCTTCCCTAAAAAATGAGGGTTCCGACCTTCATGCACCCAAACCCATTGGACTTGCACAAGGAAGACAAGCCATCATAATATCTAGTGTTGAAAAATAGCTTACATCCAGGAGAGTCAGAGGACTGTAGGAAACCCACAACTTAAAGGGCTAATACCCAAACTCATTTGCTCTCAGTGCAGAGGCAGCAGTTTATTAAGCACCTGGCACTCTAGCTGGTCTGCCAAGGTCACCCCAGCATGTGCTTGGCTCATGTATAGTCTAGCTCCAGAAATCCTGGTGGAGCAGCTCCAGTGTGGCCCAGTACATCCTGGGAAAAACCTCAAACCCTCCTGCTCCAGCTCCAGAAGTCCTGCCAAAGTAGCCTTGGCCTCGTGTACACTGGGATACCCCTAGTACATGCCTACTGTAGCCACAGAAAGCCTATTCCACTTGGCACCCACACCAGCATAGGGGTTACTCCTACAAAGGCCGAATCTTCAAGACCAGGAAGGTAACTGTGCACCCTAAATCAAAAAAAAAACAGGAAGTCAAATGAAATGAGACTGAAGACAGTTACAAATACAGGAAGGAGATAAAAATTCCAGGAGGGTGGGGGGGGCAGTTTTAACTTCTGTTAAGACTAATGAGCAGAGATAAATAATTAACCTGATCAAGATTCAAAGTAAAAATTATACAAATGCTAGCCAAACTTGGGGGGAAATGGAGGAACACAGAACTTCAACAAAAGAGTTTTAAAAAAAATAGCTAATCAAAGACAGAAAATAATTCAAATGAAAAATATACTAGAGGGAGAGAAGGGTAGATTAGATCATACAAAAGAGTACATAAGTGATCTGGAAGACAGAGTAGTGAAAATCACCTAGTCAAAAACATTTTTCTTTGCTAGAAGAAAAAAAAAAAAACTAAAAATCTGAGGTTTTAAGGAACCTTTTGGGTTTCTCTGGTGGCTCAGCTGGTAAAGAATCCACCTGCAATGTAGGAGACCTGGATTCAATTTTCATTCGATCCCTGGGTTGGGAAGATCCCTTGGAGAAGGGAATGGCTACCCACTCCAGTATAGAGAATTTTTCGGCCTAGAGATTTCATGGACTATATAGTCCATGGGGTCACAAAGAGTCAGACACAACTGACTTTCATTTAGGACAATTTCAAGGAAACCAACATTTGAACTATTGGGGTCCTAGAAGGAGAAGAGAGGAAAGGGCAGAAATGTATTCAAGTAAATTGCAAATGATCCCAACAAGTGGTTAATTTTTAAATTATACATAAAGCACAATAAAAAATTCAATAAAAAAGTAAGCAACTCTAAAGAGACATTTCTCCAAAGAAGGCATAAAGATGATCAACAGGCTCATAAAAAGATGCAAATCAGTACTAATTATTAGAGAAATGCAAATCAGAAATCACAGAGAGGTATTACCTCACATTGATCTCAATGCCCATCAAAAAAATCTGCAAACAGTAAATAAATGCTAGAGAGGATGTGGAAAAAGGGAATCCTCCTAGGTTGTTAGTGAGATTATAAATTGGTGTAGCCACAATGGAGTATACTATGGAGTTTCCTTAAAACTTAAAAATAGTTACCATATGATTTAGCAATCCCACTCCTAGGAATATATCTGGAGAAAGCTATAATTAAAAATATATCCCCTCTCCAATGTTTATAGCATCACTATTTACAATAGCCAAGAGATGAAACAGCCTAAATGCCCATTGATAAATGGATAAGAGATGTGATATATATATATATATATATATATATATATATATATACACATACAATGGAATATTATTCAGTCAACCACAAAAAGAAATAAGAGCACTTGCAGCAACATGAGGGATCTAAAGATTATCATACTATGTGAAGTAAGTTATATGGAATATAAAAACAAATCATACAAATAAACTTATTTACAAGAGAGAGACAGACTCATAGTCATAGAAAATAAACTTATAGTTACCAAAGGGGAAAGGGAAGGGATAAATTAGAAGTTTGAGATTAAAATATACGCATTGCTATAGACAAGATACTGTAATAACCAATGGTGAAAAAGACAGATTATATATACACATACACACACACATATAATCAACTGAATCACTTTGCCATACACCTGAAACTGACATAACATTGTAAATCAACTATATTTCAATTTAAAAAAATGACTGAATATTTTACTAACCTGAGAAGGGAAACAAATATCCAGTCTAGGAAACTCAGAATTCCAAACAAGATAAATTCAAAGAGATCAACAGCAGATATATCATAATTAAAATAAGAAAATTTAAAGGCAAAGAGAATTTTAAAGGTTGAAAAAGAAAAACAATTAGTCACATACAAAGGAATACCCATAATGATATCAGCTGACTTTTTAGCAGAATCTTACAGACAGAAAGAAGTGGCATTATATATATATCCAAAGTCTTTAGCTCAAAATTACTGAAACAGTCTCTTTTTTGTTTATCTTGCCATGATTTTTTGATGTTCATTTTAACCCATAATTAATCAGCAATTTTTGTATGCACAGTGGGTATTCCTCTACACCAAAAACAGGGTCATTTGCCCCAAAATTTAATGAATCTATCCATTATTTGTAACTGTAATTTTCATTATTTTCTAAACTCTCACTTGTGTAATATCAATTTTATTTCTGTATTCTATTTCAAAATCCTTAGACATTACTAAACTTCAAAAATTTAATCAGTAATTAAATGCATTTAACCCTAAATCTATATAATTTTATTACTGAGACTTAAATGTAAGTTCAGAGTTCACTCTTTCTGCAAAATATTTTCCCTTCTCCCTTTGATTCATTATTATTATTTATTTCTCTTTGGTTAAATTTAACTCTTAATTCTTTTCAGAATTCTGTATTGGCGTTATACCTTCTGATTTCTTAGGTGGCTAGTAAAGTTTTTCCTCTAAAATTTTCTATATTGTTCTTTGCTAAATACTACTGCTCAGAGAGATTTTAACATATGTTTCCAAAGGGAACAGAATATTATTGTCAAATAAATTGTGTAGGTGATTTAATTTTTTAAAAAAATTAATGCTAATTAATGAATAACTTGCAGGATACAAACTTTATATATAAACCTGTTGCATTTCTATACACTAATAATAAATTGTCAGATATGAAGATTAATAAAAACAGCTTTATAATTACATCAACAAGAATAAACTAGGAATAAATTTAGACAAGGAAGTAAATAATCTGTGCTCTGAAAAAAAGACATTAGTGACAGAAATTAGAGATGATATAAATAAATGGAAATATATAGCATATTCATTGAAAGAATATTATGAAAATGTCAATACTACTTAAATCTGTAGAGTCAATGCAATCCCTGTCAAAATCCATGTGAAATTTTTCATAGAAATAAAATAATTCTAAAACTTGTATGGGAACACAGATGATTTTGAACAAGTAAAGAATTTATGAGAAAGAAAAACAAATCTGGAGTTATCATCCTCCTGAGTACAGTATTGTAAAGCAAAACAAACTAAAAAAATAAAAATAAAAAAAACAAACTATATTATGAAACTTTAATAATTTAAACAATATGGCACTAACTTAAGCAGACATATAGAAGAATAGAATAGAAAACCCGGAATTGATGCTTACTTATATGGCCAATTTACAGCAAAGGAGGAAAAGATATAAATGAGAAAAAGATAGCTTTTTTCATAAGCAGTTTAAGGAAACCTGGATAGATACATGTAAAAGAATAAAAATGGACCATTTTCTAACACCATATACAAAAAATAAGCTCAAAATGCATTGAAGACTTAAATGTAAGACTCAAAATCATAAAACTTCTAGAAGAAAACATAGGAAACACACTCTTTGACATGATCTTGGAAATATTCTTTTGGATCTGTTGCTTTGGGAAAAGACAGCAAAAGCAAAAATGAACGAGGTGGCAACCCACTCCAGTTTTATTGCTGAGAAAATTCCATGGAGAGAGGAGCCTGGTTGCCTATAATCCATGGAGTCAAAAAGAGTCTGACACAGCTGAGCAACTGGGCATGCACACATGCACTATGGAAAAGATTACTGGGGAAATTGTAGCAAAAGTGTGAAATTATACAGTCCTCAAAGAACAGAGAATACATCCTAATTCCCAATTTTACAATCCCTGGTTTCAGTTCTCACTGAAGTCCAGATATGCTTCCTGATTTGGAGTGAAAAGGATGCTGTTGTACCCTTGTGTTAAATTCCCACCAACCTTGGTGATTGAGCAAGTTTGTGAAGGCCTCACAGTGTAAGGCCTTGATTCCCCACTACAAACAAAAACACTAATCTAAACCTAGGGTAATGATGTTGAACAAAAATATAGTTCATATCTCCTGAATTGGGGATTTAGCAAGGAGAGTACTGTATATTAATTCTATTTAATAATTTTGTAATAATGAGTGGAGATAAGGACAACAAAGTAAAATATCATCTTTCTGTGTCTGTACAAAGAAAACTGGTAGTAGCTCAGGATCAAGAAAAACTTCTGTGGGAAAATAATTCACCTGATATCTGAACAGTAGATCAGATGTAGAGAGAGGGAGAGGAGCTTAGAAATATTTTAGGAAAAAGGAAACAAAGCACATACACAATTCCTTAAGTTATAGAGAAACCCAAATGATGTAGGAACTAAGGTCAGACAAATAAGGCTGGAGCAAAATCATAAGCAAGAGATGAGAAAGCTATCCAGGTTGAAATAGCACATTGAAAGACAGTTAACAATTTGAATTTTATCTAAGAATAATGGAATACAGAAGAAGGAATTATAAGCAATGACTTAGCATCATATAATCACTTTAGCATTTTGAACAGATTATTCTGCTTGCTATTTGAGACAGGACTGGTGAAGAATCAGAATGTTGTGGTGGACAAATTAGTTGGCAACTGTACTCTCAGTCAAGCAATGGTGTTAGTTTTGAGTTGGGCCCTGCATTTTGGTAGAGGAAATGGAGAAATATTTAGGAGAAAAATGATTTCATGATTTGTATATAAAAACACAAGAAAGATTGGAATTGTGGATGATTCTATAGATGAGCATCTAAATTGAGGGTGGTAATGTTCACTGAGATATTCTGAAGTTTGCCAGCTTTGGAAGAAATGTGTGGTAAAGGAATAGGTGGAGAAATACTCATAAGTTAGCAATTAGATATGTTGAATTTGAAATACTTATACATTTTGAGCCACCAGCTGATTAGACCTCTCATAGAAGTCTGGTGAAGATAGAGACTGAGAAGCATCAGTATATAGAGACAGTCATGAGCCCATGGGCAGAGATGAAATTTCCAAGGGATAAAATAAAAACAAATGGATAAGAAGATCTTGTACTAAAATACGAATAATTCCTCAATTTCATGCTTAGAGAGGTAAGGAGAGCCTGAAAAACATAGCATCCTGAGTGAATATCTTGGAGAGCAGTTGAATCATGAAGTCAAATTAAGGTGTTCTCAGAATCAGGGTTCTCAAGGAAGAAAGGTACTTAAAATATATGAGCTGAATTGCATGATATTGGCATTGCTGTTTCATGTAATAAAAAGGGCAGAGACTAAGTTTGAAGGGATGACAGAGGCCAAGAGGTGCAAGTAGGAATGGATAAATATTGAGCTTTCATTCTACTTGTTACATTTTCCTGTACAGTAAAGATGTGTTGTGTTATGATGACTAGAGAAAAGAGGACCTTTCTCTCCTCGAGTTGAATGTCAATTTGATGTCAACTCTCTAAGTCCTCTGAGTATATGATATTATAATACAGCCATTTTGATTAAACTTGTGGAAAGGGGCTGTTAGAATGTTTCCAAAGGTTTTCTTTGCAAATAGTGCACCCAGCAGGGATACTAACCCCATGGCTCCTTTCACCCCATCCTTGAAACTGAGTTATCCCTGGTCTCACTCCACTTTCAAATCTGTCCTCTTCCTTACTGAGTTCTCAGGGCATTGCTTAAGCCATTTCATTCATTAGCTCAGGATGGTACTCTGGAAGTGCCACTACTGTTATAAATGCTTAACGTAATGACTTAAAAAGCACTCAAATTTCATAAATACAGAGGCAAAAAACAAATGTATTGTTGGTTTTTGCACATCACCTGGAAAGTATTCTCAGATATGGGGTTATATGTCTATTAGGAATTAATAACATTGCTGAGGGTCTAGGGTAGTTATCTGAAAATTTCCATCTCCTTTATTTTTGTGTATAAAAGGATACACATTATTGATAATTGATTATAAAGAACAAGGATACATTTAAATTATGTCAAATAATATAATTTAGTCCAAGCATACACATGTGTGGGATAGCAGGAAGAGTTAAACATATAAGAAACATGAGTGTGGGTCTGGATTATGAGGCTTCAGCCATTGGAGTTCCTAGATCTTCTCTCTAGGCCCCCAGTTATTCCCAGTTCCTTAGTTGCTATATGTGTGTCTGTGTGTCTGCTGCCCCATTCACTCTTATTTTAGTTATCTTCTTACCCAGTGTTTAGTGTGTATGTGTGTGTTTCTGTTCTACTTCATAGTTCTTTGAACTTAGCTGTAGTTTCTGCTTTCTCATAAATTCTGATTGCCTATGACCCAATCAGAGTCCATAACAGTGTCGCTATTATAACACTTTAACTTTTAGTGCAAACGGATATCCCCATCCTTCTTTGCACATTTGCTGTTCAGATAGCAGTGTGGTCTGGAATCCAATTGGTTGACTTTATGTTTTGAGACAAATCACAATGTAAAACTTCTGCCATTCTATTGTTCAGTTCCCCATGGATCATATGCAAAAAAACGTTTTTCAGCAGGGCAGTTGGCTATGGAAACTTCTTGAGAAGACTCTGTGTTCTTGGCAGAGATAATTTAGTTAATATTTACAGGTACAAAAAGACTCTTTGATACATTGACATTGACACTGAAGTCGCTCAGCGTGTCTGACACCTTGCAACCCCATGGACTGTAGCCTACCAGGCTCCTCCGTCCATGGAATTTTCCAGGCAAGAGTACTGGAGTGGGTTGCCATTTCCTTCTCCAACTTTGATACATTAGGTGATATAAACCAATGGTGCATACTCAGTTACTGGCTATATAACTGATTTACTTGGAAAACATTTTAGAAATGCTAATTCTGAAACCGCAGTAGACTAAATGTGTTCTAAATTTATTAATAGATTCAATAAATATTTGTTGTTGTTCAGTAGCTCAGTTGTGTCTTACTCTTTGTAACTCCGTGATTTGCAGCCTACCAGGTTTCCCTGTCCTTCACTATCTTTCAATGTTTGCTCAAATTCATATCCATAGATTTGGTGATGCCATCCAACCATTTCGTCTTCTGTCGTCTGCTTCTCCTCATGCCCACAGTCTTTCCCAGCATCAAGGTCTTTACCAATGAGTCAATTCTTTGCATCAAGTCGCCAAAGTATTGGAACTTCAGCTTCAACATCAGTCCTTTCAATGAATACTCAGGATTGATTTCCTTTAGGATTGACTGGATTGATATCCTTGCTGTCCAAAGGACTCTCATGGGTCCTCTCTTGCACCACAGTCTGCAAGCATCAGTTCTTCAGTGCTCAGCCTTCTCTATGGTCCAACTCTCAACATCCATACATGACTACTGGGAAACAATAGCTTTGATTATAAAGACCCCTGTCAGGCAAGTGATGTCTCCACTTTTTAATATGCTATCTAGGTTTGTCATAGTTTTTCTTCCAAGGAGAAAGCATCTTTTAATTTCATGG
This sequence comes from Aepyceros melampus, assembly GCA_006408695.1. NCBI lineage: Eukaryota > Metazoa > Chordata > Mammalia > Artiodactyla > Bovidae > Aepyceros > Aepyceros melampus. Next base: position 74,565 of record SJXQ01006663.1, on the reverse strand, counting down.
CTTCAGTCACTATCTGCAGTGATTTTGGAGCCCAAGAAATAAAGTCTGTCACTGTTTCCATTTTTTTCCCCATCTATTTTCCTTGAAGTGATGGAACCAGAGATCAAGATCTTAATTTATTTGAATGTTAAGTTTTAAGCCAGCTTTTTCACTCTCCTCTTTCATCCTCATCAAGAGGCTGTCTAGTTCCTCTTCACTTTCAGCTATTAGAGTGTAGCATCTGCATATCTGAAGTTGTTGATATTTCTCCCAGAAATCTTGATTCCAAATTGTGAGTCATCTAGCCCTACATTTCACATAAGGTACTCTGCATATAAGTTAAATAAGCAGAGTGACAATACAACCTTGATGTACTCTTTTCCCAGTTTTTAATCAATCCATTGTTCATATCCAGTTCTAACTGTTGCTTCTTCCCTGCATACAGATTTCTCTGGAGGCAGGTAGAGGTGGTCTGATATTCCCATCTCTTAAGGAGTTTTCCACGGTTTGTTGTGATCCACACAGTCAAAGGCTTTATCATAGTCAATGAAGCAGAAGTATATGTTTTTCTGGAATTCTCTTGCTTTTTCTATGATTCAACATATGTTTGCAATTTGATCTTTGGTTCCTCTGCCTTTTCTGAATCCAGTTTGTACATTTGGAAGTTCTCAGTTTACTTATTGTTGAAGCCTAGCTTGAAGGATTTGGGGCATTACCTTGTTAGCCTGAGAAATGAGCACATTTGTATGGTAGTTTAAACATTCTTTGTCATTTTCCTTCTTTGGGATTGGAACGAAAATTGACCTTTTCCAGTCCTGTGGCCATCGCTGAGCTTTCCAAATTCACTAGCATTTAGAGTGCATCACTTTAACAGCATCGTCTTTTAGGATTTAAATAGCTCAACTGAAATTCCATCACCTCTGCTAGCTTTGTTCCTCGTAATACTTCTTAAGTCCCATTTGACTTCACACTCAAGGATGTCTGTCTCTAGGTGAGTGAACACATCAACATGGTTATCTGGGTCATTAAGACTTTTTTGTACAGTTCTGTGTATTCTTGCCACTTAGTATCTTCTGCTTCTGTTAGGTCCATACCATTTCTGTCCTTTATTGTGGGCATCTTTGCAAGAAATGTTCCCTTGATATCTCTAATTTTCTTGAAGAGATCTCTACTCTTTCCCATTCTATTGTTTTCCTCTATTTCTTTGCATTGATCACTTAAGAAGACTTTATTATGTCTCCTTGTTGTTCTTTGGGCTCTGCATTCACATAGGTGTATTGTTCCTTTTCTTCTTTACCTGTTGCTTCTCTTCTTTTCTCAGCTATTTGTAAGGCCTCCTCAGACAACCATTTTGCCTTGTTTCATTTCTTTCTCTTAGAAATGCCTTTGGTCAACGCCTCCTGTACAACGTTATGAACCTCTGTCCATAATTCTTCAGGCACTCTATCTATCATATCTAATCCCTTGAATCTATTTGTCACTTCTATTGTATAAACCTAGGGGATTTGATTTAAGTCACAACTGAATGGACCAGTGTTTTTCCCTACTTTCTTCGATTTAAACCTGAATTTTACAATAAGGAGCTCCTGATCTGAGTGACAGTCAGCCTCTAGTCTTGTTTTTGCTGACTATATAGAGCTTCTCCAGCTTTGATTGCAAAGAATATAATCAATCTGATTTTGGTATTGACCATCTGATGATGTTCATGTGTAGAGTTCTCTCATGTTGTTGCAAGAGGGTGTTTGATGTGACCAGTGCATTCTCTTGGCAAACTCTGTTAGCCTCTGCCCTGCTTCATTTTATACTCCAAGGCCAAATGTGCCTGTTACTCGAAGTATCTCTTGACTTCCTATTTTTGCATTCAGTCCCTTATGATGAAAATGACATCTTTTTTTTTTTTTTTTTGGTTTTAGTTCTAGAAGATCTTGTAGGTCTTCATAGAACTGTTTGACTTCAACTTCTTTGGCATTAGTGGTTGGGCATAGACTTTTATTTCTGTGATATTGAATGATTTGCCTTAGAAACAAACAGAGATCATTCTGTCATTTCTGAGACTGCACCCATGTACTGCATTTCAGACTCTTATTGACTATGAGGGCTACTTCATTTCTTCTAAGGGATTCTTGCCTACAGTAGTTGATACAATGGTCATCTGAATTAAATTTAACCATTCCCATCCATTTTAGTTCACTCATTCCTGAAATGTCCATATTCACTCTTGCCATCTCCTGCCGTCCACCATGACCCTCCATCTTGGGTGGCCCTTTACGGTATGGCTGTAGATTCCCTGAATTACAGCAGGCTGTGATCCATGTGATCATTTTGGTTAGCTTCCTGTAATTGTGGTTTTCATTCTGGAGGCTGTGGGATTATAGTTCTTGTTTCCTGATGGGAGGGACTGGCTGTGGGGAAAACTGGGTCTTGCTCTGGTGGGCAGATCCATGCCCTTTAAATCTGTATGTAATCCAATTGTCTGCTGATAGGTGGGGCTATGCTGCCTCCCTGTTAATTGACTGACCTGAGGCAATTCAGTCCTGGAATCTGCAGGCTCTATAGTAGGGCTACCTGTGACCTCCAAAACGTACTTATGCCAGGACGTGCCTTCCAGGACTGCTGCTGCCAGGCCCCCTGTCCCCACAGTAGGCCACTGCTGATCCAAGCCTCCACAGAAGATCCTCAAACTCTCACAGGCAGGTGTGGCTCAAATTTCTTGCAGGGTCCCTGCTCTTTTCCTCTGGGTCCTTTTGCACTCAAGATTTTTGTTTGTGCCTACCAACAGTCTCTGTTTCCCTCAGTCCTGTGGAAGTTCTGTAATCAAATCCCACTAACATTCAAAGTCAGAATCCCTGAGAATTTCTAATCTCTTTGCCAGATTGCCAGGTTGGAAGTCTGATGTGGGGCCTAAAACATTTGCAACAGAGCAAGAACTTCTTTGGCATTATTGTTCTCCAGTTTGGAATAACTGATGTAAACTTTTTCTTTAAGAGAAATTCCTGGTATGCCAGCAGGATAGTGGCAATTCTTAGAGAATGAGTCTTTGAAAATGTGAAAAGCATACCTTCAAACAACTTGTTCTTTGAACCTTGAGGGCTGTTTCAAAGTCTATGAAGCTTATTCACCACTGGGGCAGATTCAAAGGATTCTAAAGGTGTTTGCCAACTTCTCCCTACCTGTGAACATCACTCTCAGCCCTGACTAGCAGGAACACGCCCTTCAGCTTCTCCACATGGCTGGATGACATGCTGGGCACCCCAGTTACCTTCAGCTGTCACAGTGTGTTGGTCAAGGTGTCGTCCAGGGCAGGGCAGAGTCCCTGCTGGAGTCACCAGGAAGGAGATCTGGGGAAGGCTGGAGCCAAGGCTGGACGCCTAAGAGCATGGACCCTCAGGCCTCACTGCTACCATGGGCTGCCCTGGGGCCAATTTGCTGCCCACATGGCTTGCCACTTGTCAAGCTCTGGCCCCTGCCTTTCCCCACCTCTGGCTCCTTGGCGTTTACTGTCCAGGCCCAACAAGTCTGGCTGCTCAGAGAGGGGCAAGCAGTGCTTTGCAGTCTCCTGCCCCACTCTGACAGTTACTCGGGACATTGGTCGCTACCCTGTGACTGCCGCCTCCATGATCTCTGCGAATCTGCTTCCTATGCCACTGCTGCTTCAGGCCATGTTATCATGAAAAAGAATAATACATGTATATGTATAACTGAATCACTTGCTGTACACTTGAAGTTAACACAATATTGTTAATCAACTATACTGCAATATAATAAAAATATGTAAAAAATAAAATCCCTTCAAAAATAAATAAAATAACTTGTTAATGAAAATACAATATAAAAAGATGTACAGTTGACCCTTGAACAATATAGGTTTGAACTGTTCAGGTTCACTTATACAGACTTTCTTTTTTTTCTTCCTATAGTAACTACTACAGTGGGCTTCCTTGATAGCTCAGACAGTAAAGAATCCACCTGCAATGCAGGAGACTTTGGTTTGATCCCTGGATTGGGAAGCTCCCCTGGAGAAGAGTATGGCTACCCACTCCAGTATGCTTTCCTGGAGAATTTCATGCACAGTGCTTGTGTGCTCAGTACCTGAGTTGTGTCCGACTCTGAGAGCCTATAGACTGCAGCCCACAAGGCTCCTCTGTCCATAGGCTTTTCCCAGCAAGCATACTGGAGTGAGTTGCCATTTCCTCCTCCAGGGGATCTTTCCCACCCAGGGATTGAACTTACATCTCCTCTGTCTCCTGCTTTGGCAGGTGGATTTTTTTTACCACTGAAATACTGAATTATTATTATCCAATTTGCAATTGGTTTAGTCCATAATGCAAAATTATAGACACTGGAGAATTTGAGTTACAGAGGAATCCATTAAGGAGGGCTGACTAAAAATTATATGCAAATTTTTTACTTTGAACAGCATTGTAGCCCCTAGCCCCTGCATTGTTCTAGGATCAACTGTAAACTCTGAAAACTGTAACATCAAAAATGTAAACAAGTAGTGGGGGAATAAAAAGCTTTACAGTAAATTGGAAGTCAGAATGGGGAAATGTTTGGAATTTTTCATTACTTAATATAGATAGTCTGTCTAATTTTTAGAAGTCATTCTAGCTCCATGAGGTACTCTATCAATTTAATTAGATAAAGCTTCTGGAAAAAGAGGTTGAAATTGAGATGCCTGGTGAGGCTCTTAGGAGGCAAAAAAATAAAAGTATTTTGATATTTGAGTTTATTAGGTTGGACCATATGTGATTACTGAGGCAATCATTTTTGTCCTACTAAACTGGCAATTCTATGTGATTTGCGGTGGTTTGTCCTTGAAAAATTCTCTTAATTTACTTTTTTATTCATTGAGAAAAATACTGAGGTAACCTGATATTTCATTAGATATATAATTGAGCTCATCCTGAAACTGCATGAAGAATTTGTATTAGTCATAAGAAATACCTTACAGTTACTTTCATTAATTGATATAATTTATAAATTTTGATAGATGTTATCTATTGCTTAGATCTTCAGTTGACATTGTACATGGATTTCATCCTAAGTTTAGCTTAAAGTATAATATTTGGGAAGTCCAAAGCAAAGGGAGCTGGTTTGTTTGGGAAAAGATTTACCAATCACCCTCTGAAATCAATAACAGAAGTGAAAATCCCTTTAAAATATCTCTGAAACCAAGTTTAATTGCTCAGAAAAGTCCATAGTTGAAATTCTTTCTCTGTCTAAACCCAAACAGTAGACAACCTAATTTGAAGACATTTGCCATGTCAGAGGCAGAGTCTAAATATGTCAGATATGTCAGATTTTGAAGCAGCATACTTATATTCCATTCACACATAAATTTTCAATAATAATATACCAGAAGCATATAATGAGTAATCTAGAAGATTATTCAGATCATTAGCAAGTGGTTGTGCTGTTGTAATGAGACATTGCCAAAGATAGGGATGTAATCTTTGATTCTTTTTGGATATAGAGATTATAGATTAAGGGGTAAAGTTTCATAGGGAAAGAAAAAAGAGAAAATTGCTCCACTTCATCATGTAAACACAATACTGTCAATATGTTCCTATAAAAATGAATTATGTAGTGATTTCAAATATATCATAATAATAGTGTATATTAATTGCTGAACTAAAAAAAAGGAAGAGTGATAAAGAGAGGCATATATTTGGCCTATATTTTATAAAGGAACAATGCTTAAACTCTAAAGCTAAAAGATAGTATCAGGAATTGGAGTAATTTCTTTCATGATGAAGCAAGTTGCAACAACATTTTTTTGTATTCCTTTTAAGTTAGAGTCATCAAAATTGGTCCTTATTTATTCATTCAACTGTTAACTAATAGTTATCAAAATTTAAAGAAATTGTTTCAATCTCTCTTCATAACCATGATAGAGAATAGGAACAACTATTATTGATTTATAGGGACATCTATGGCTGAAAGTGAAGAGGAGCTAAAAAGCCTCTTGATGAAAGTGAAAGAGGAGAGTGAAAAAGTTGGCTTAAAGCTCAACATTCAGAACACAAAGATCATGGCATCTGGTCCCATCACTTCATGGGAAATAGATGGGGAAACAGTGGAAACACTGTCAGACTTTTGGGGGGGGGGCTCCAAAATCACTGCAAATGGTGACTGCAGCCATGAAATTAAAAGACACTTACTCCTTGGAAGAAAAGTTATGACCAACCTAGATAGTATATTCAAAAGCAGAGACATTCCTTTGCCAACTAAGGTCCGTCTAGTCAAGGCTATGGTTTTCCTATAGTCATGTATGGATGTGAGAGTTGGACTGTGAAGAAGGCTGAGCTCCGAAGAATTGATGCTTTTGAACTGTGGTGTTGGAGAAGACTCTTGAGAGTCCCTTGGCTGCAAGGAGATCCAACCAGTCCATTCTGAAGGAGATCAGCCCTGGGATTTCTTTGGAAGGAATGATGCTAAAGCTGAAACTCCAGTACTTTGGCCACCTCATGCTAAGAGTTGACTCATTGGAAAAGACTCTGATGCTTGGAAAAATTGAAGGCAGGAGGAGAAGGGGACAAAGGAGGATGAGGTGGCTGGATGGCATCACTGACTCGATGGATGTGAGTCTGAGTGAACTCCAGGAGATGGTGATGGACAGGGAGGCCTGGCGTGCTGTGATTCATGGGGTTGCAAAGAGTTGGATACAACTGAGCGACTGAACTGAACTACAAACAAATAATTTCTGCCAAGGTGACAAATTGCAAATAGTAAAGTCAAATATTCATGTCCTTGGACTTCAACTCAAGTATGGTGCTTCTTCCTGTCTTTCACATTTCATTTTCTTATTTCAGTAGTTTTTGCTATTTTATGTAGTTGGACATCTACTTTTTTCTTATTTGATCATCCATCTTTTTTCTTATTCAATCTCTGTTTAAAATATTCCAATAAAAAGAACAAAATAAAAATTGTTGCATCTTTCTTAATCTGCCACTTCATAATAGGATCACTGTCTCCCATTACTTTTCCCAGAATGTGATTATTAGCTTAAGATTATAGCTTAAAGACCTGGTTTGAGTTGTCACAATAAAAGTCTTCTGTTATATTCTGTCCCCCTCTGTTGTTTTTGCTGTTTTAGAACATTTTATGGTAAAGGGAGGGCCTTCACTCTTTAAACAATATCCATCAAATTTAATATTGTTCACATTTGGTTCTTGGTAGTGGATTTTAAAGAGAAGAGGATAAGGATAACCATACTGTGTCTGGAATAAGTTTTATAAGCTGTTTAGAGAGCTGAGAACAATGTCATGTAAAATGTATTATTGTAGCCCATAGAACACCTAGGGTGATTTAGCATTGGAGGATGACTTAGCATTGGTGTCTTATGCCAAATTGTGAGGAGTTCAATGGCATCTTCCCCAAGTTCTACAACTCCTAGGGCCTTTGGTTCTCATGATCCCTTTTGGATTGATTCCAGTTGTTGAAACTGTAAACTTTTGTTTCTATACATGTCAATTCCCATGCTAATTTCCACTCTCTACTAGATGCTGAAATCAAGACCTGGACTGCAACTTCTTTTGCTTTATTTCCCTTTGTACAGTTTACAGAGATTATTTGTGTGTTGGGGGGGAGGGGTGGTCTTTATTAAAGGTTTGGGAAGATGATAGAGAATTAAATGATAAAGAGAGCAAAAAGATAAAATATTCTTAGAAGTCTTTTGATCTCACCCCAACACCAGTGACTATGTCTCTTTGTAAGCTATACATAGATTATATTATGTCCATTTTCCTGCTTCCTCCAAATTCCTGCTATCCTCCAAATTCCTCTTTTGTACTGCAAAGTAATAAATATCCACCTTTTCCTTCTCATAAACTATTACTTTCAAGTTACCATCTGTATTAAAAGTACGTATTTTCCTTCAAGTTGAATTCTTCCTCTAAGAAAAACTATGGTACAATGATGTCTTCTCATATGGTTATAGAGTTTGACCAGCAGTGTGTGTTTGTGTGTGTGTGTGTGAATTGTTTAATAAGTTGCCAACATATTAATTGTGGAAGTTTATAATAAAATCCCATGGACCGAGGAGCCTGTCAAGCTATAGCCCATAGGGTTGCAAAGAGTTGGACACGACTGACTGACTTCAATTTCACTTTTCACTTTCATAACAAAATTCTGTATTTCAGCTTCTTTTGAAAAGTTGAAGCTCGGGCAACACCAATCCACCATATTTGCATGAGAATAGTTATATTAAATAACAGACTGCTGCTGACTGGCCTTCTTAGGAGCATGCCTTTTCAGATTTTCCAAAGATCTCACTATTCTCTGTCTTCCAGGAGAACTCTTTCAGTTAAATGGTTAACCTTTATAGGCTTATCAATTTACATGTCTTAGTTTAGAACCATTGCTAAAATGGTTATACCTGTGAAATGTTTGTAACTGGAAAATAAAGAATGAAATGACTTAATCTCTACAAACATGGTTAAGTCATTGTAAAGAGAATAAACTGGAAAATGAGTGATAATTGATAGATCTTCGGGTACTGCTTATATCAAGAATAAATTGAATCTCTAGATGCCTTACGTAGTGTAGTCCTTGTAACAATATTGACTCTTCTGATCCAAGAACACTGTACATCTTTATATCTGCTTGTGTCATTTTTGATGTCTTGCATCAGCATCTTACATTTTGTAGAGTACAGGTCTTTTGTCTCCTTAGACAGATTTTTTTTTTTGATGTGATGATAAATGGGATTGTTTCTTTCATTTGTCTTTCTGCTCTTTTGTTGTTAGTATATAGAAATGAAACAGATTTCTGTGTATTAATTCTGTACCCCGAAACTTCACCGAATTCATTGATGAGCTCTGGTAGTCTTCTGGTAACATCTTTAGGTCTTTCTGTGTATAGTATTATGTCATCTACAGACAGTGACAGTTTTACTTCTATAATTTGAATTCCTTTATTTCTCATCACAGAATGCCATGGCTAGGATTTTCAAAACTGTTTTGAATAAAAGTGGCAAGAGTAGACATTCTTGTCCTATTCGTTACCTTCGAAGAAATGCTTTCAGCTTTTCACCATTGAGCATGATGTTAGCTGTAGGTTTGTCATATATGGCCTTTATTGTGTTTATTTATGTTCCCTCTATGTCCATTCTCTAGAGTGGTTTTTTTTAACCATAAATGGATGTTGAATTTGTCAAAGCTTTTCTTTCATCTATTAAGATGATCATATAGTTTTTATTCTTTAGTTTGTTGATATGATGTATAATGCTGATTTGTGAATATTGAAAAATCCTTGCTTCCCTGGGGTAAATCCCACTTGATCATGGTGTGAACCTTTTAATGTATTGTTGGATGCAGATTACTATTTTGTTGAGGATTTTGTATCTATGTTCATCAATGATATTGACCTATAATTTTCTGTTTTTATGAAGTCTTCGTCTAGTTTTGACATCAGGCTGATGATAGCTTCATAAATGAATTTGGAGATGTTCCTTCCTCTGCAATTTTTCTTTGGAATAGTTTTAGAAGCATGTTATATCTCTAAATATTGCATTTGCCTGTGAAGTCATCTAGCCCTGGAATTTTATTTGCTGAAAGTTTTAATCACAGTTTCAATTTCAGTACTTGTGATTGTTCTATTCATAGTTTCTATTCCTGCTTCAGTTTGGGGAGATTATACCTAAGAATTTGTCCATTTCTTCTAGGTCATCCATTTTATTGGCTTACTTGCTTGCAGTATAGTCTCCTATCATTCTTTGTATTTTTATGGGGTCCCTGGTGACTTCTCCTTTTTCATTTCTACTTTTATTGATTTGGACCCTCTCTCTCTTTTCTTATTTTTGGATGAATCTCACTAAAAGTTTATCAATTTTGTTTACCTTTTCAAAGAACCAGCTTTAATTTCATTGATCTTTTCTATTTTCTTGGTCTCTATGCCATTTATTTCTGCTCTGATCTTTATGATTTCTTTCCTTCTGTTTTGAGTTTTGTTTGTTCTTTCTCTGGTTACTTTAAGTACAAGGTTAGGTTGTTTTGAGATTTTTCTTGTTTCCTAAGACAAGATTGTGTTGCTGTGAACTTCCCTCTTAGAACTGCTTTTGCTGTGTTCCATAAATTTTGGATCATTAGCTCTATTTTCATTAGTCACTATGCATTTCTTGATTTCTCTTTGATTTCTTCAATGATCTACTGGTTATTTAGTAGTGTATTTGTGTTTGTGTGTTTTACAAGTCTTTTTCCTGTAGTTGATTTCTAATCTCATAACTTTGTGCTTGGAAAAGATGCTTGGTATGATTTTAATTTTCTTAAATTTACTGAGGCCCACTTTGTGGCTCAGTGTGTGATCAGTTCTGGAGAATATTCCATGTGCACTTGAGAAGAATGTGTATTCTGCTGCTCTTGGATTCTTTTGGAATCCTCTATAAATATCAACTAAGTCCATCTAGGCCAAAGTGTCATTTAAGTCTGTGTTTCCTCTTTGATTTTCTCTCTGGAAATACATTGAAAAACATAGGGTGTTAAAGCCCCCTACTATTATTGTGCTACTCTCTGCTGCTGCTGCTAAGTCGCTTCAGTCGTGTCCGACTCTGTGCGACACCATAGATGGCAGCCCACCAGGCTCTGCCGTCCCTGGGATTCTCCAGGCAAGAACACTGGAGTGGGTTGCCATTTCCTTCTCCAATGCATCAAAGTGAAAAGAGAAAGTGAAGCCGCTCAGTCGTGTCTGACTCTTAGCGACCCCATAGACTGCAGCCTACCAGGCTCCTCTGTCCATGGGATTTTCCAGGCCAGAGTACTGGAGTAGGGTGCCATTGCCTTCTCCAGTACTACTGTCTATTTCTCCTTTTATGACTGTTATTAGTATCTGCATTATGTACTGAGGTGCTCCTATGATGGGCACATACATATTTGGAACTTATCTTCTTAGATCATTCCCTTGATCAATATGTAATGTCCTTCTTTGTCTCTTGTAACACCTTTACTTTAAAGTTTACTTTGTCTGATATGTGTATTGCCACTCCCAATTTTCTTTTGATTTCCATTTGCATGGGATAACTTTTTCCATCCTCTCACTTTCAGTCTGAAGAGAGTCTCTTGTAGGTAGCATATATATATGAGTCTTGTTTTTGTATTGATTCATTCATTTAGTCAAAGTCTTTTGATTGGAACAATGAAATTATTTACGTTTAAGGTAATTATCAATATGTTTGTTCTCACTGCTACTTTCTTAATTGTTTTGGACTTGTTTTGCAGGTATATTTTTCTACCCTTCCTCTTTTATTGTCTTCTCTTGTAATTTAATGACTAACTGTAATTGTGTTTTGATTCCTTTTCCTTTTTTGTATGTGTATCTATCGTGGATTTTGGTTTGTGGTTACCATGAGGTTTTGACATAGCAGTCTATATAAAAACAAGATTGATTTTAAGTTGCTGGTCTGTTAAATTCAAATGTATTTCCAATATCTTGCATTTGTACTCTTCTCATTATTTCTGGTTGGATATCATATTAGTGTGTAATGATTTTCTACCTGTGCTGTATGTTTGCTTACTGGGGAGCTTTTCCATTCATAATTTTCTTGTTTCTAGGTGTGAACTTCTCTTTTGTGCCTACTAACCTCACTTTAGCATTTGTTGCAAAGTTGGTCTACTTTGCTGAATTCTCTAAGCTTTTGCTTGTCTATGAGCCTTTAAGTTCCCTATTGAGTCTGAATGAGAGACTTGCTGGGTATAGTATTCTTGGTTGTAGTTTCTTCTCTTTCATCACTTTAAAAATATTCTGTCACTCCTTCCTGTCCTGAAGAGTTTGTTGAGAAATCAGCATATAACCCTATGCAAGTTTCCATATATGTTATTTGTTGCTTTCCCCTTGTTGCTTTCAATATGTTTTCTTTGTCTTTAATTTTTGTCAATTTGATTACTGTGTGCTTAGACATGACCCTCTTTGAGTTTACCCTGGACTCCCTGTGCTTCCTGGACTTGGGTTACTCTTTCTTTTCCCATGTTAGAGAATTTTTCAGCTCTTATTTCTTCAAATATTTTCTCAGGTCCTTTTTTTCTCTCTTCTCTTTCTAGGACACTTATCATAAGAATGCCATTGCATTTAATATTGTCCCAGTGGTCTCTTTACTGAGCATGATTTACTGAGCATGGCCTCACCCATCAGAATAAGACCCAATATCCCCCTCAGTCAGTCTATCCCATCAGGAAGATTTCATAAGCCTCTTATCCTTCTCCATCAGAGGGCAGACAGACTGAAAAACATCATCATAGAAAACTAACCAATCTAGTCACATGTACCACAGCCTTGTCTAAATCAGAGAAACTATGAACCATGCCATGTAGGGCCACCCAAGATGGATGGGTCATGTTGGAGAGTTCTGACAAAATGTGGTCCACTGGAGGAGAGAATGGCAAACCACTTCAGTATTCCTGCCATGAGAACCCCATGAACAGTATGAAAAGGGAAAAAGATAGGACACTGAAAGATGAAATCCCTAGGTCAGTAGGTACCCAATATGCTACTAGATATCAGTGGAGACTAACTCCAAAAAAGAATAAAGAGATGCAGCCAAAGCAAAAACAACACCCAGTTGTGGATGTGACTGGTGATGGAAGCAAGGTCTGATGCTCTAAAGAGCAATATTGCATAGGAACCTGGCATGTTAGGTCCATGAATCAAGACAAATTGGAACTAACCAAACAGGAGATGGAAAGAGTGAGTGTTGACATTTTAGGAATCAGCAAACTAAGATGGACTGGAATGGGTGAATTTAACTCAGTTGACCATTATATCTACTACTGCAGGCAAGAGTCCCTTAGAAGAAATGGAGTAGCCATCATGGTCAACAGAAGAGTCTGAAATGCAGTACTTTGATGCAATCTCAAAAACAGCAGAATGACCTCTATTCGTCTCTAAGGCAAACCATTCAATATCACAGTAATCCAAGTCTATGCCCCAACCAGTAATGCTGAAGAAGCTGAAGTTGAATGGTTCTATGAAGGCCTACAAGACCTTCTAGAATTAACACCAAAAAAGATGTCCTTTTTGTGATGGGGGACTGGAATGCAAAAGTAGGAAGTCAAGAAACACCTGGAGTAACAGGCAAATTTGGTCTTGGAGTACAGAATAAAGCAGGACAAAAGCTAATAAAGTTCTGCCAAGAGAATGCACTGGTCATAGCAAACACCATCTTCCAACAACACAAGAGAAGACTCTACACATGTACATCACCAGACGGTCGACACTGAAATAAGATTGATTATAATTGTAGCCAAGGATGGAGAAGCTCTATATAGTCAGCAAAAACAAGACTGGGAGCTGTCTGTGGCTCAGATCATGAACTCCTTATTGCAAAATTCAGACTTAAATTGAAGAAAGTAGGGAAAACCACTAGACCATTCAGGTATGACCTAAATCAAATCCCTGAGGATTATACAGTGGAAGTGACAAATAGATTCAAGTGATTATATCTGATAGGCAGAGTTCCTGATGAACTATGGACTAAGGTTCGTGACATTGTGCAAGAGTCAAGGATCAAGACCATCCCCAAGGGAAAGAAAGCAAAAAAGCAAAATGGCTGTCTGAGGAGGCCTTACAAATAGCTGTGAAATGAAGAGAAGCCAAAAGCAAAGGAGAAAAGGAAAGATATACCCATTTGAATGCAGAGTCCAAAGAATAGCAAGGAGAGATAAGAAAGCCTTCCTCAGTGTTCAGTGCAAAGAAATAGAGGAAAACAATAGAATGGGAAAGACGAGAGATCTCTTCAAGAAAACTAGAGATACCAAGGGAACATTTCATGCAAAGATGGGCTCAATAAATGGCAGAAATTGTATGGACCTAACAGAAATAGATGATATTAAGAAGAGGTGGCAAGAATACACAGAAGAACTGAACAGTGGTCTCTTAATCTGTCTTAATTTCTTTTTTGTTTTTAATTTTATTCCATGGCTGTGATTTTTACCATTCTGTCGTATAACTCATTTAATCTTTTCTTCTGCCTTGGTTATTCTGCCATTGATTCCTTCCAGTGTATTTTTTCATTTCAGATATTTTATTTTTCATCTCTGTTTATCTGTTATTTACATCTTCTAGGTCTTTGGTAAACATATCTTGTTTCTTCCCATACTGTGCTTTCATTCTTTTACCCAGATCTTGGCCCATCTTTACTGTCATTATGTTGAATTGTTTTTGGATAGATTACCTATCTCTTCTTCACTTAGTTGTTCTTCTGGGTTTTTTTCTTGTAAAGCTTTGTTTTTTGTTAATAGCACAGATCTTGTAGAATACCTTATACATTTGAGAATCAATAAGTTTAATTTCTTGCATTTATAGTCTGCTTTCTCAGAAGAGCTCATCTCACAAACATTGTCTTAATGTTCAAAGAGATTAAATATGTATAGAGATTATTTAAGTTAAACAGTGATAGAACTGCAAAGAGGAAAGTGCTATCCAGCTGACTCTGTTTCTCCATTTTTTCTTGATTTTAATGACAGTAAAAAGATTCCTGAACTTTAAGCTAGTAGCTTAAATTAAAGCTGATATAATAAAGAGTATAATAGATTTCTTTCCAGTGTTAACATAAATCCATGAGCTATAAGATCCAAGAATTCAGGATCATGTTTATGATCCTAGTTTTTAAGACAAGTTCCTTATATATAGGAATGTCAGTCTATTAATTTTCATACTTCTGTGACATAAATATTCTCTGGTCATAGTTGATGTATTTAACCAATGTCACAGGAAAATAGATGTAACTAAACAGTTGTAGAGCAGTTTTTACTAAACTTAATATTTTTGAAAACATATAAATGATGCTATTATTTAACATGAGTCACTAATTCTTTTTCACAAATGAGGTAAGTCAAGGCTTTGGGGAAATTATTGGGTTAAATTGCCCAAAGCTTCAGATTATAGCACTGGCAGAGACAGATTTCAGTTCTTTGTCACTACAGCTTCTAAATCCTGTTTCTTTTCTCTGTAGTATACTGCATTCCCATTTTATTATTGTGATTTTTTTTCCTTCTTTTAGAATATGTTTTAAAATCAAATGTTCTTGACTGAATACATTTTTTTCATTCAGTTGAATTGCCATAACTTCTGCACTTCTTACATTACAGCTCCTTTTAATAATTGATGGGAACCTGAAAACTTAAAACAGAAAAAGCTCACTGGTCTCATTGGTCAAGACAATTCTCTGGAACTTGGCTGAAATTTGCATAAAGTCCTAAGAAATAGAAAGAGGATGCCTATGTATTTCATAATTACAGTCATATTTCAAATCCCATCCAATGCAGAGAATTAACATGACCAAAAAAATGATACAACAGAATGAGACAAGGGCTCTGAATAGAAGCAGGCTTGAGACTTTCTCCAGTTGGGTGAAATCATCAGGAAATGACATGGAAAGTAGACGAAGTGCCTCTTTATTCTGCATAACAGTGCTGGAAGGTGATAGAGTGATGAAAAATATTTCCACTGGTAATGATGTTTGCAAATCAGTTACAATGTGGAACATTCAAGAAAGTCAAGGGTAGGCCTGAGAGACTGAAGCGGAGCCATGGTTGCATATACCTCTCACTGACATGTAGTTTGGTTAAATTTACAAGAGAGAAATCTTACAAGGTTCTGCTAGTTTTTTTCACTATGCATTCTCTGATCTATATACAAAGTAACAGAGTTATAGACAAAGTATATGGATTCAGTCCTGGATTCCTTGTATTGGAACAGAAATTAGCTCTAGAGAGTAGAAGGGTTTTACTTAATCAGCAAACAACAAAAGTGGACTAAATGTTTCTTTCTCCTAAATTCTAATACAACCATACCTTATTTTATTGTGCTTTACCCTATTGTGCATCACAGATAATGCATTAAAAAAAGAAATGGAATTTTGTGGCAACACTGAGTTGAGCAAATAGGTCATCACAAGTTGACCAACAACATTTGTTTATTTCATGTTTCTGTGTCATATGTTAGCAATTCTCATAATATTTAAATTTTTTCATTATTTGTTTTGATGATTGGTTGTCATTGAAGTTACTATAGTAATTGTTTGGGGGCACCATGAACTGCACATATATAAGATGGTGAGCTTAGTAATATGTGTATCTGACTGCTCCACTGATATTGGGCCCCCACTATCTCCTTATGCTCAGACCTCCCTGTTCCCTGAGACACAGAGATATTGAAATTATACCAGCTAATAACCCTACAGTGGCTGCCAAATCTTCAATGAAATGATGATTTGCATATCTCTCACTTTTTTATTTTATAATTTTTTTAAATTGGAGTACAGTTACTTTACAGTGTTGTATGTTTCTGCTATATAGCAAAGTAAATCAGCCACATGTACACATATATGCCCTCTTCCTTGGGTTTCATTCCCATTTAAGTCATCACAAAGCATTGAGTAGAGTTCCCTGTGCTATGCAGCCGCAGGTTCTCTTTAGTTGTCTATTTTATACGTAGTGGTTTTCCTTAATGGCTCAGTTGGTAAAGAATCCACCTGCAATGCAGGAGACCCTGGTTTGATTCCTGGGCTGGGATGATCTTGTGGAGAAGGGATAGGCTACCCACTCCAGTATTCTTGGGCTTCCCTCTGACTCAGCTGGTAAAGAATCTGTCTGCAAGGGGAGATCTGGGTTTGATCCCTGGATTGGGAAGATCCTCTAGAGGGGAAAGCCTAACTCACTCCAATATTCTGGCCTGGATAATTTCTGCTATATAGCAAAATGAATCAGCCACATGTACACATAAGTACCCTCTTCCTTGGATTTCCTTTCCATTTAAGTCACCACAGAACATTGAGTAGAGTTCCCTGTGCTATACAGCAGTAGGTTCTCTTTAGTTGTCTATTTTATACATAGTATATATTTTTGTGTGTGTGTGTGTGTATTTGTATGTTATTACCAATCTCCCAATCTATCCCAGCCCCTCTCCCCAGCTTGGTATCCATATGTAAGTTCTCTACATCTGTGTCTCTATTGCTACTTTGGAAATAAGTTCATTTTTGCTATTTTTCTAGATTCCCCATATGTGTATTAATATACAAGTTTTGTTTTTCTCTTTCTGACTTACTTCACTCTGTATGACAGTCTCTAAGTCCATCCATGTCTCTACAAATGACCCAATTTTGTTCCACTTTATGGCTGAGTAATATTGCATTCTATATAAGTACCACAATTCTTTACCATTCGTCTGTTGTTGGGCATTTAGGTTGCTTCCATGTTCTGCCTATTGTAAGTAGTGCTGCAATGAACACTGGGATGTGTGTATCTTTTTGAATTACGGTTTTCTTCTGATATGTGCCCAGGATGGGATTGTTGGGTCAAATGGTAGTTCTATTTCTAGTTTTTTTAAGGAAAATCTCTATACTGTTCTCCATAGGGGATTTATCAGTTTACATTCCCACCAACAGTGTGAGAGGGTTCTTTGTTCTCCACACCTTCTCCAGCAATTATAGTTGTAGATATTTTTGATGATGGCTATTCTGAGGAGTGTCAGGTGAAACTTTATTATAGTTTTGGTTTGCATTTCTTTAACAATGATTGATGTTCAGCATGTTTTCATGTGCCCGTGCCTGTATGTCTTCTTTGGATAAATGTCTGTTTCGGTCTTCTCTCTCTTTTTTTTTTTTTTAATTGGGTTGTATTTTTCTGTTATTGAGTTACATGAACTGTTTGTATATCTTGGAGATTAATCCTTTGTCAGTTGCTTCTTTGAATATATTTTCTCCCAATCTGAGCATTGTCTTTTTGTCTATTTTACGGTTTCCTTTGCTATGCAAAAGCTTTTAAATTTTACTAGGTCCCATTTGCTTAATTTTGTTTTAATTTTCATTATTCTAGGAGGTGGGTCAAAAAAGATCTTGTTCCTACTATCAGAAAATTACTAGAGCTAATCAATGAACTTAGAAAAAAAGCCATAGGATGCAAAATCAATGCAGAGTAATCCCTTACATTCCTATACAGTAACAATGAAAAATCAGAAAAAGTTAAGGAATCAATCCTATTCACCATTTCAACAAAAATAATAAAATACCTGGGAATAAACCTACTTACAGAGACAAAAGATCCATATACAGAAAACTATAAGACACTAATGAAATAACTCAAAGATGACACAGATGGAGACATATCATGTTCTTGAACTGGTAGAATCATTATTGTGAAAATGAGTATACTACCCAAAGTAATCTACAGATTCAATGCAATCCCTATCAAATTGCCAATGACATTTTTCACAGAACTAGAAGAAAAAATTTCACAATTTGTATGGAAACACAAAAGATTCCGAATAGCCAAAGCACACTGGAGAAAGAAAAATAGAGCTGGAAGAATCAACGTTCCTGACTTTAGACTATACTCAAAGCTACAATCACCAAGACACTATTGTGAAAACACAGAAATAGAAATATAGACCAATAAGAAAAGATAGAGAGCCCAGAGATAAACCCATACACTACATATATCTATGGACACCTTATCCTGACAAAGGAGGAAAGAATATACAATGTAAAAAAAGACATTCTCTTCAATAAGTTGTGATGGGAAAACCGGATCTATGCATAAGAGAATGAAATTAGAACACTTCCTAACACCATACATAAAAAATAAATTCAAAATGGATTAAAGACATAAAGGTAAGATCAGAAAGTATAAAACTCTTAGAGGACCACAGGTAGACTACTCTGACATAAATCACAGCAAAATCCTCTAGGACCCACCTCCTAGAATAATGGACAATGAAAACAAAAATAAACAAATGGGACCTAATTAAACTTAAACACTTTTGCACAGCAAAAGCAATCATAAACAAGTTGAAAAGACAACCCTCACAATAGGAGAAAATAATTGCAAAAGAAGCAACTGACAAAAGATTGTTGCTGCTGCTGCTAAATCACTTCAGTCATGTCTGACTCTGTGTGATCCCATAGACGGCAACCCACCAAGTTCCACTATCCCTGGGATTCTTCAGGCAAGAACACTGGAGTGGGTTGCCATTTCCTTCTCCAAGACAAAGGATTAATTTCCAAATTACATATCAGCTTATGCAGCTCAATATCAGAAAAACAAACCACCCAATTAAAACATAAGCAGAAGACCTAAACAGGTATTTATCCAAAGAAATACAGATGGCCAATAAACATATGAAAACATGCTCAACATCACTCATTATTAGAGAAATGCAAATCAAAACTACAACGAGTGTCACCTCAAACCAGTCAGAATGGCTGTCATCAAAAAATCTACAAACAATGAAGAATGCTGTACTAAAAGACTAGGAATGAAACTGCCATATGATCCAGCAATCCCACTACTAGGCATATACCCTGAGAAAACCATAATTCAAAAAGATACATGCATCCAAATGATCATTGCAGCACTATTTACAATAGCCAGGACATGGAAGCAACCTAGATGCCCATCAACAGATGAATGGATAAAGGAATTGTGATACATATATACAATATAATATCACTCAACCATAAAAAGGAACTAATGGCGTATGAACCTGTTATATAGAGTGAAGTAAGTCAGGAAGGGAAAAATAAATATCTTGTATTAACACACACATATATAGCATCTAGAAAAAAATGGTAACGATGAACCTATTTACAAGCCAGAGGTAGAGATACAGACATAGAAAACTTGTAGACACAGTGGGGGAAGAAGAGAGCAGGATGAATTAAGAAATAGCATTGAAATATATACATTAGTCAGTTCAGTCACTCATTCGTGTGTGACTCTTTGCAACCCCATGAATCACAGCACGCCAGGCCTTCCTGTCCATCACCAACTCCTGGAGTTCACCCAAACTCGTGTGCATCAAGTCGGTGATGCCATCCAGCCATCTCATCCTTTGTCGTCCCCTTCTCCTCCTGCCCCTAATCCCTCTCAGCATCAGGGTCTTTTCCAATGGGTTAACTCTTCACATGAGGTGGCCAAAGTATTGGAGTTTCAGCCTCAGCATCAGTCCTTCCAATGAATACCCAGGACTGGTCTCTTTTAGGATGGACTGGTTGGATCTCCTTGCAGTCCAAGGGACTCTCAAAAGAGTCTTCTCCAGCACCACAGTTCAAAAGCATCAATTCTCCAGCACTCAGCTTTCTTCACAGTCTAAATCTCACATCCATACATGACCACTGGAAAAACCATAGCCTTGACTAGACAGAACTTTGTTGGCAAAGTAATGTCTCTGCTTTTGAATATGCTATCTAGGTTGGTCATAACTTTCCTTCCAAGGAGTAAGTGTCTTTTAATTTCATGGCTGCATTCACCATAGCAGTGATTTTGGAGCCCAAAAAACTAAAGTCTGACACTGTTTCCACTGTTTCCCCATCTATTTCCTATGAAGTGATGGGGCCAGATGCCACGATCTTCGTTTTCTGAATGTTGAGCTTTAAGCCAACTTTTTCACTCTCCTCTTTCACTTTAATCAAGAGGCTTTTGAGTTCCTCTTCACTTTCTGCCATAAGGGTGGTGTCATCTGCATATCTGAGTTTATTGATATCTCTCCTGACAATCTTGACTCCAGCTTGTGCTTCTTCCAGCCCAGCATTTCTCATGATGTACTCTGCATAGGAGTTAAATAAGCAGGGTGACAATATACAGCCTTGACATACACCTTTTCCTATTTAGAACCAGTCTGTTGTTCCATGTTCAGTTCTAACTGTTGCTTCTTGACCTGCAAACAGATTTCTCAAGACACAGGTAAGTGGTCTAGCATTCCCATCTCTTGAATAATTTTCCATGGTTTACTGTGATCCACACAGTCAAAGGCTTTGGCATAGTCAATAAAGCAGAAATTGATGTTTTTCTGGAACTCTCTTGCTTTTTCCATGATCCAGCGGATGTTGGCAATTTGATTTCTTGTTTTTCTGCCTTTTTTAAAACCAGCTTGAACATGTGGAAGTTCACGGTTCATGTATTGTTGAAACCTGGCTTTGAGAATTTTGAGCATTACTTTGTAAGCATGTGAGATGAGTGCAACTGTGCGGTAGTTTGAGCATTCTTTGGCATTGCCTTTTTTTGGAATTGGCATGAAAACTGACCTTTTCCAGTTCTGTGGCCACTGCAGAGTTTTCCAGATTTGCTGGCATATTGAGTGCAGCACTTTCACAGCATCATCTTTCAGGATTTGAAATAGCTCAACTGGAATTCCATCACCTCCACTAGCTTTGTTCGTAGTGATGCTTCCTAAGGCCCACTTGATCTCACATTATACTTTATAATGGGATTAGGTGAGGGGTGGGAGAGAGGTTCAAGAGGAAGGGGATATATGTATATGTATGGCTGATTCACACTCTTGTGTGGTAGAAGCCAACACAATATTGTAAACCAATTATCCTTCAATTAAAAATAATTTAAAAAATCTTGCTTCAATTTATCTCAAAGAATGTTCTGACTATCTTTCCCCCTCAGAGCTTTGTAATGTTTGGCCCTACAATTATATATTCAATCCATTTTGAGTTTATTTTTGTGTATGGTGTTAGAGAGTATTCTAATTTCATTATTTTACATGTAGCTGTCCAGTTTTCCTAACACCACTTATTGAAAAGACAGTTTTTTCTCCATTTTATATTTTTGCCTCCTTTACCAAAGATTAGGGGACCATAGGAGATAGTGCTTATATCTAGGGTTCTATCCTGTTATACTGGTCTGTATTTCTGTTTTTGTGCCAGGACAATAGTGTCTTGATGAATAGCTTTGCATTATAGTCTGAAATAAGAGAACTTGATTCCTCCAGCTCTGTTTTCCTTTCTCAAGATTGCTTTGATTATTTGGGTTTTGTGTGTGTGTGTGTGTGTGTGTTTCCATACAAATTGCACAACTTTTTGTTTTCATTCAGTGAAAAAGGCCATTTGATGGAGATTGTATTTGGCAGTATAGCCATTTTCACAACATTGGATTTTTGAATCAAAGAACATGGCTTATCTCTCCATCTGTTTGTGTAATCTCTGATTTTTTATGAATGTGTTTGGTTTCTTTCATCAGTACCTTATAGTTTTCTGAGTATAGATCTTTTCTCTCTTTACTTAGCTTTATTCTATTTTATTCTTCTGTTACTGTGGTACATGGGATTGTTTCCTTAATCTTTGTTTAGGACTTTTGTTAGTGTATAGGAATGTAAGAGATTTTTGAGAATTAATTTTGGATCCTATAACTTTTACACGTCATTGATGAGCTTTAGTAGTTTTCTGGTGTTACTTTAGGATTTTTATATATAGTATAAGGGCTCCTCTTGTGGCTCTAGTTCTAGTTCAGTTCTTCAGTGGTGGTTGACTTTTTGTGACCCCATGGACTGCAACACACCAGACTTCCCTGTCCATCACCAACACCTGGAGCTTGCTCAAACTGATGTCCATCGAGTTGGTGGATATCTCATCCTCTGTTGTCCCCTTCTCCTCCTGCCTTCTGTCTTCCCCAAAATCAGGGTCTTCTCTAATAAGTCAGCTCTTCGCATCAAGTGGCCAAAAATTGGAGCTTCAGTTTTACCATCAGTCCTTCCAAAGAGTATTTAGGAATGATTTCCTTAAGAATTGACTAGTTTGATCGCCTTGCAGTCCAAGGGACTCTGAAGAGTCTTCTCCAACACCACAGTGTTGGAGCATCAATTCTTCGGCCCTCAGCTTTCTTTATGTTCCACCTCTCACATCCATACGTGCATGACTGCTGGAAAAAACATAGCTTTGACCTATATAGACCTTTGTCAGCAAAGTAATGTCTCTGTTAATGTATGTTGTCTAGGTTTGTCATAGCATTTCTACCAAGGAGTAAGCATCTTTTAAAGTCATGGCTGTAGTCACCATCAGCCGGAGAAGGCAATGGCACCCCATTCCAGTACTCTTGCTTGGAAAATCCCTTGGATGGAGGAGCCTGGTAGGCTGGAGTCCATGGGGTTGCTAAGAGTCAGACACGACTGAGTGACTTCACTTTCATTTTTCACTTTCATGCATTGGAGAAGGAAATGGCAACCTACTCCAGTGTTCTTGCCTGGATAATTCCAGGGACAAGGGAGTCTCATGGGCTGCCATCTATGAGTTTGCACAGAGTCGGACACAACTGAAGCAATTTAGCAGCAGCAGCAGCGGTCACCATTGGCAGTGATTTTGGTGCCCAAGAAAACAAAGTCTGTCACTGTTTCCATTGTTTCCTCACCTATTTGCCATGAAGTGATGAGACCAGATGCCATGATTAATGCTGTTTTAAACCAGTTTTTTCACGCTCCTTTTCCACCTTCATCAAGAGGCTCTTTAGTTCCTCTCTGCTTTCTGCCAGAAGGGTGGTGTCATCTACATATCTAAGGTCATTGATATTTCTCCTGGCAATCTTGATTCCAGCTTGTGCTTTGACCAGCCTGGCATTTTGCATGATGTACTCTGCATATAAGTTGAATAAACAGGGTGAGTACAGCCTTGACGTACTCCTTTCCCAATTTTGAACCATTCTGTTGTTCCATGTCCAGTTCTAATTGTTGCTTCTTAACCTGCATAGATTTATCAGGAGGCAGGTAATGTGAACATGAATGTGAAAGTCACTCAGTCATGTCTGACTCTTTGCAACTTCATGGACTATACAGTCCATGGAATTCTCCAGGCCAGAATACTGGAGTGGGTAGCCTTTCCCTTCTCCAGGGGATCTTCCCAACCCAGGGATTGAACCCAGGTCTCCCACATTGCAAGCAGATTCTTTACCAGCACCACAAGGGAAGCCTGGTCTGGTATTCCCATCTCTTGAAAAATTTTCCACAGTTGTGATCCACACAGTCAAAGGCTTTGGTGTAGTCAATAAAGCAGAAGTAGATGTTTTTCTGGAACTCTCTTGCTTTTTTGATGATTCAGCGGATGTTGGCAATTTGATCTTTCATTCCTCTGCCTTTTCTAAATCCAGCCTGAACATCTGAAATTTCTCTGTTCACATACTAGTGAAGCCTCACTTGGAGAATTTTGAGAATTAATTTCCTAGCATATGAGATGAGTGCAATTGTATGGTAGTTTGAACATTCTTTGATAGTGCCTTTCTTTGTAATTGGAATAAAAACTGACTTTTTCCAGTCCTGTGCCCACTGCTGGGTTTTCCAAATTTGCTGGCATATTGAGTGCAGCATTTTAACAGCATCATCTTTTAGGATTTGAAATAGCTCAGTTAGAATTCCTGGTGGATCAGTGATAATGAATTCTCCTGTCAATGAAGGAGATGCAGGTTAGATCCCTGGGTAGAAAGATCCCTTGGAGAAGGAAATGTTAACCCACACCAGTGGGTTGGAAAATCTTGCCTGGAAAGAAATCTTTTGGAAAAGATTTGCCTGGAAAAAAATCTTTTCTTGTCTGGAAAATCTCATGGACAGGCTACAGTCCATGGTATTGCAAAGATCTGGACACAGCTTAATGGCTGAGCACCAGCATGCTGTATAGTATCATATCATTTGCAAATAATGACAGTTTTACTTCTTTTAAAATTTGAATTTCTTTTCTTTTTCTTCTCTGGTTACTGTGACTAGGATTTTCAAAACTATGCTAAATAATAGTGGTGAGTGGGAACATCTTTGTCTTATTCTTGATTCTAGAGGAAACGCTTTCAGTTTTTCACCATTGAAAATGGTTATGGCTGTGGGTTTATTGTATATGACCGTTATCATGTTGAGGTTTGTTTCGTCTGTGCCCACTTTCTGAAGAGTTTTTATCATAAATGGTGTTGAATTTTGTCAAAAGTATTTTCTGCCTCTATTGAGATGATCATATATATATGTATGTGTATAAATTTAGATATAGTTGCTTTACGATGTTTGTTTCCACTGCGCAATGAAATGAATCAGCTATATGTGTACATGTATTCTCTCCCTCTTGGACCTTCCTTCTACCCTGCCCCCTCACCTTGGCATATACCCTGAGAAAATCATAATTCAAAGAGATCATATGGTTTTAATTTTTCAGTTTGTTAACATGCATCAGATTGATTGAATTGCATATATTGAAGAGTCCCTTCATCTGTGAGATAAATCCCACTTGATCATGGTATGTGATCCTTTTAATTTGGTGTGGGATTCTGTGTGCTACTATTTTGATGAGGATTTTTGCATCTTTGTTCATCAGTGATATTGATCTGTAATTTTCTTTTTTGAGTGTGATATCTTTGTTTTTGGTATCAAAGTGATTGTGGCCTTGTAGAATGAGCTTAAGAATTCTCTTGCAACTTTTTGGAAGAGTTTGAGAAGGATAGGAGTTAACTCTTCTATAAATTTTGAAAGAATTCTACTATATCTCTCACTTTAAATCAAAAGCCAGGTATGATTCAGCTTAATGAGGAAGGCATATTGAAAGCCAAAGTAGGCTGAAAGCTAGACCTCTTTACTCCAAAGTTAGCCAAGTTGTGAATGCATAGGAAAAGCTCCTATAGGAAATTAATAGTGTTCCTCCAATGGATATATGAGTGATAAAAAAGAAAAAGCCTATTTTTTTAATACAAGAAAAGTTTTAATAATCTGGAACAATGATCCAACCAGACACAACATTTCCTTAAGACAGAGTCTAATCCAGATCAAGATTCTAATTCTTCATTTCTGAGAAGGCTGAAAGAGGTGAGGAAACTGCAGAAATTTGAAGCTTGAAGAGGTTGGTTTATGAGGTTTAAGGAAAGAAGCTGCCTCCATAACATAAAAGTGCAAGGTGAAGTGACATGTACTGATATAGAAGCTTGAGCAAATTATCCGGAAGATCTAGTTACAATAACTAATGAAGGTGGCCACACCAAATAACAGATTTTCTATGTAGATGAAACAGCCTTATATTGGAAGGAGATGCCATCTAGGACTTTCATAGCTAGAGAGGAGAAGTCAATGTCTGGCTTCAAAGGAGAGGCTGATTTCTTTGTTATAGGCTAATGCATCTAGGAGCTTTAGGTTGAAGCCAATGCTCATTTTGAATTTCAAAAATCCTAGATCCCTTAAGAATTATGATAATTCTACTCTGTGCTCTGTGAAAGGAATAGAAAAAAAAGGGGGGCAGGCTGAAAGCACAAATGTTTACAGTGTTGCTTACTAAATATTTTTAAATACACTGTTAAGATCTCCTGCCCAGAAAAAAATGATTCCTCTCAAAATATTAATGCTTGTTGAAAATGTACCTGGTCATTTAGGAGCTCTGATAAGTATTTCTAATGAGATACATTTTGTAAGGCTACAGCTGGTTTAACTAGCTATTCTTCTGATGGATCTAGGGAAAGTAAACAATAAAAACTCTGGAAAAGAGTCACCATGCCAGATCCTTGAAGAATATTTACGATTAATGGGAGGAGCGAAAATCATCATTAATAACAAGAGTTTGGAAGAAGTTGATTCCAGTTTTCATGGGTGACTTTGAAGGGTTCAAGACTTCAGTGAAGAAAGGAACTGCATATGTGCTGGATACAGCAAGGGAACTAGAAGTGGAGCCTAAAGAAGTACCTGAATTGTAATCTCACGATAAACTTGAATGGATGAAGAGGTTTTTTAAGGATGAGGAAAGAAAATGGTTTATTGAAATGGAATCTACTCCTAGTGATAATGCTGTGAAGATTATTGAAATTACAAGAAGGGAATTAGAATATTACATAAACTTCGTTGCTATAGCAG
This sequence comes from Aepyceros melampus, assembly GCA_006408695.1. NCBI lineage: Eukaryota > Metazoa > Chordata > Mammalia > Artiodactyla > Bovidae > Aepyceros > Aepyceros melampus. Next base: position 48,018 of record SJXQ01006663.1, on the reverse strand, counting down.
AGACAAGAATTGAGAGGATTAACTCCAATTTTAAAATATATTTTACTGTGGGTAAAATGCTATCAAATAACATTGCATGCTGCAGAGATATTATTTGTAAAAAGAAAAGTCAATCTATGTCAACAAACTTCATTGTTGTTTTAAATTACCATACCAACTTTAACAACAACCATCATAATTAGTCAGCAACCGTCAACATTAAGACAAGATCCTCCACCAGCAAAGAAAAAAAAAAATGTATATGATTTGCTTAAATATCAGATAATAGTTAGAATTTTTAGCAATACAGTATTTTTTAAATGTACATAATTTTTCAGACATAATGTTATTACACACTTAATAGACTATACTATAGTATAAAAATAACTTTTATATTCACTGGGAAATCAAAAGTTCCTATAACTCACTTTACCGAATTATTCACTTTATTGCGGTGGTCTGAAATTGAACTGACAGTATCTTCAAGGTAATGCTTATAAACACAATTTCTGTGCAGAAGTAAAGATGCTTTTTCTCCTATAAAATAAGAATTGTTCTGAGTAATTCATTAGTAACCTCCTCTGTAGTTTGAAGAAGAGAGACAGTCACAGGCACAGACTGGTGAATCTTAGTAGACACTTTTATTTTATGACTATGTCTAATATATAACATTAAAGAGTATAGTTCATAGAAACTTACAAAAGCATATATGAGAAGAAAAAGTAAACATGAGCATAACTGGATTAGAATATAAAATATGGAGACAAGGGTTTTCAGAGTTAAATCAATGAAAATATGAATAAGTGATTCCCAATACACAATTCAGGCATATTATGGAACTGGCAACCACTATGTATTGTTATCTCAGGTTCAGTTCAGTTCGTTAGCTCAGTCGTGTCTGAATGTTTGTGACCCCATGGACTGCAGCACACCAGGCCTCCCTGTCCACCACCAACTCCCAGGGTTTACTCAAACTCACGTCCATTGAGTCGGTGATGCCATCCAACCAACTCATCCTCTGTCATCCCCTTCTCCTCCCACCTTCAATCTTTCCCAACATCAGGGTCTTTTCAAATGAGTCAGTTCTTTGCATCAGGTGGCCAAAGTATTGGAGTTTCAGCTTCAGCATCAGTCCTTCCAATGAATATTCAGGACTGATTTCCTTTAGGACGGACTGGTTGGATCTCCTTGCTGTCCAAGGGACTCTCAAGAGTCTTCTCCAAACCACAGTTAGTGCTCCACTTTCTTTATAGTCCAACTCTCAAATTCATACATGACACCTGGAAAAACCATAGCTTTGACTAGATGGACCTTTGTTGGCAAAGTAACGTCTCTGCATTTTAATATGCTTTCTAGGTTGGCCAAAACTTTTCTTCCAAGGAGCAAGCGTCTTTTAATTTCATGGCTGCAGTCACCATCTGCAGTGATTTTGGAGCCCCCCAAAATAAAGTCTGTCACTGTTTCCACTGTTTCCCATCTATTTGCCATGAAGTGATGGGACCAGATGCCATGATCTTCGTTTTCTGAATGTTGAGTTTTACCCAAACTTTTTCACTCTCCTCTTTCACTTTCATCAAGAGGTTCTTTAGCTCTTCACTTTCTGCCATAAGGATGATGTCATCTGCATAGGAAATAGTATTTCTAGGTATCTTCAATCCTAATAATGTCTGCATTTCTGTTACCTACTGTAGTAATGATGCATAATAGGTACCTAGTAATGTTTGAGAGAGTCTGAACAAGTGAATTACCATGTTGGTAATGATACACTTGCTGGTTTGTGAGTTTAGTAGTTTAAAAAAATATACTAGTCACTAGATCTATACGTTTGTAATTTTTGTCAGATACAGTCAATAAATGTTATATAGTAGTAATCTATTATATATATTGAATAATCATGATAATCTAAAAATACCAGTGCCCGCCTTCAATATTATGAGATTCTGATTCAGTTGCTCTGAGATGAGACCTCAGCATCAGTACTTTTAAAATCTCCGAAAGTTATGAAACTGTGAAATGAAGATTAGGAACCACGAGAGTTTAGAGCAGATAGCCTATGCTACCAACTGAAAGTTCATGATCATAGCCTGTAAACAGTAGTCATCATCAAGTATCTTCTCCCAGCAGTAACCCAAGTATACCAAATATTTTGGTCACATTAATTTTACCATCGTAGCCAAATTAATTGGGATAGACTTAATAAAGATTCACCATCTGAGTTTGCTTATCTATTTGAAAACACATATTGAGTGCCTACTTTGTGTAGGCAGGGTCCTCCCCATGGGAATAAGTTACAGAGTAAGATAGACAGGGTCCCTACTGTGATGGAAGAGAGACTATCCTTCTCCACACAGAAATACTCAAGTGTAACTGACATACACAAAAATCAGTGTGCAAAGGGAATATTTAATCTAGATCAGAGATTCAGGACAAGCTTCCAGGAAGGAAGGCTTTGCGTGAACAGGAGTAGAGAGAGCATTCTAGGAAGAGGGAATGTATATGAAAAGGACCAAGAGTGGCAAAGAGTTTTTGATTCAAGGAACTGAAAGAAGATTACTGTGGTTGAAACCTAATTCATGAAGGGGCAGGCTGATTTTAGCCAAAACTAGTGAGGTAGGTGCATTTGCTCAGATCATGAGAATGGGGATTTACCATATTTAAAAGTTTCACTCTTTTGACCAATGTCAATTTTGTCCAATTTTTCTATTCTTTTATTTCAGCTTTCATGGTATCCCGTCACCACCTAGTCAAAGCCCCTACATCTTTCTTCTTTTTGCTCCATTTTTTTCCCCTTATTGAAACCAGCATAATCCTTTAAAAGTAAAATTCTGATCATGTCATGCTACTGCTTAAAATCTTACAATAATTTCTCATCAACCAGGAAGATGTCCCCAGTATATGCTCACGTACTCCCTTTTGCATGCTCTCTCTCTCTCTCCTCTGAGATCATGTCATGGCTTATCACTCTCTCACCTTGCTCTAGCCATATTGAATTTATTTTGGTTGTTCCAATTTGCCAGGCTCTCTCAAACAGGTTTTATCCTTTTCCTGCTTGTCATGTGTGATTTAACCTGGTCATCTGAGAACTCAAATGTATATTTTTTTTCCCCAGTTAGACTATAAACCCACAGGTATCCTAAGCTCCCAGCATACAACCTGATCCATATGTGGTGAATTAACCTATAAGAGAAAGAGTAATTGCACTGAGATGCTCTACTGAAAAAGTTCTGCCCTAGTCAAACAAACTAGTTTTTCTTCAAATAATTTCCACTGGAAACCTGTCAAATGGTAATTTTTATTCCACATGTGAAAATATTTTTATGAAAAAATAGCCTGTGGTATTATTGTGTCAAAAAATGAGGGATTTTTTTTATCAGCTTTGGAAGAGACCAGAAACTGATGAGTGATGGGTAGAGCACCCTCTACACAGCCCTGTAAGCAAAGAACTAATCGTCTACCACTCACAACTCTTAGCCACTCCTACAACTCACTCTGACAAATATTACCACAAAACCACATGCTCCTCCAATTGCTTGACAGAAGCTCAGCTTGAAAAAGTTTCCTTCAGTGTAGATTTTCATAATGTTTCCAGCTAGTGATAGAAGTAAATGCTGTCACAGTCTGTGTGGGCTTGGCACTCAAAGTCTCTGATGCAAGAAAATGAAGGTGTGGTTGGATGGCCATGCCCCAGGTCTCTGGTGAGTTCCTGGGATAGGCCACCAAGTAAGGGTCCTTAGTTTTCTGCAGGGAAGAATTCAAGAGTGGACAGTAAAGTGAAACTGTTAATTAGACACACACTCCATAGACAGTATGTGAGATATCTCAGAAGACAAGAGGTAGGCCCCATATTTGGGGTGGTTAATTTGAAGGGCTGGGTAATTTCATAGGCTAAGGAGTGGAAGGAATAGTCTAACTATCTTGGACAAGGGGTGGGGATTTCTAGGAATTGGGATACCATCCACTTTTTGGCCTTTTATGGTTGGCCTTGGAACTCTCATGGCATCATGGGTGTGTTGTTTAGTGGAAAGAAAAGTGCTAGTTGCTCAGTCATGTCTGATTCTTAACGACCCATGGGCTGTAGCCCACCCAGCTCCTCTGTCCATAGGATTCTCCAGGTGAGAATACTGGAGAGGGTTGCCATTTCCTCCTCCAGTGGATCGTCCAGATTCAGGAATTGAACACAAAGGGATCTCCTGCACTGGAGGCAGATTCTTTACCATCTGAGCCACTAGGGAAACCTATGTCATTTAGCATGCCAGTGAATGACAGTGAGCGTATAATAAGGCTCAAGGTACACTGGAATTTGAATCTTCTGCCATCTTGGACCTGATGTTGCTGCTGCTAAGTCGCTTCAGTCGTGTCTGACTCTGTGTGACCCCATAGACGGCAGCCCACCAGGCTCCCCCGTCCCTGGGATTCTCCAGGCAAGAACACTGGAGTGGGTTGCCATTTCCTTCTCCAATGCATGAAAGTGAAAAGTGAAAGTGAAGTTGCTCAGTTGTGTCTGACTCTTAGCGACCCCATGGACTTCAGCCCACCAGGCTCCTCCGTCCATGGGATTTTCCAGGCAAGAGGACTGGAGTGGGGTGCCAATGCATTCTCCGATATTGGACCTAGTAGATTTTAATCAATTTTTGTCATATCCTGTTCTTCTTAACACTTGCACCATTCTTTTAAAGGTTGTGACTTGCCCCTTTCCTTCCTATCCCAACTGGGGACTCAGATTAAGGAGCATGGGAGGCCTGGAAGATGAGAATAAAAGAGAAAATATCAAGAGTCAGAAAAGTCAATATATGTCTTCCATGATGCAGATTCAGCTATCCTTGGAGAACCTGGATAATATCCTGTATCGTCTCTTTCCCAATGGGACAGAGGTGAGACAAGACAATAATATTTGCTAAGTAGCAGAAATGTTCAAAGCTTTAAGTGTGAGGTAGAGCATGTTTTGAGGTGATTAGTTTGGAGGAAGATTGGATTCTTGATAATCACTAAGCTGTTGGAAGACATGAGATAGCAGAGAGAGTCTGTGTGGTTCTTTGAAAGACATCTGGACCACTTAAGCAATGAGGTGTTCAAAGCAATGCTTCATTTCCACAGGGATGACATTGCTGGGATATGGGTTGGAAATGAGGCAAATGAAATAAAAAAGAATTGTGATCCTAGAGGAGGAGAGGCATCAGGTAAGGAGCAAGCTCCATTGACTGACAGGTACATAGGTTTCTCACAGATACAGCTAATATTCTTAGTGCTGAAAGTTCAGCCTACTCAGGCTGCTAACAGAGATGAAGCTACAATAACACACCATGCTAAAGGAGGATTTGTGGTACAGGACCCAAGGAGACCAAAGCCTATGGCCTGGAAGGATTTTCAATAGTTGTTAAGGACAATCATGGAAGTCAGTACAGTATGGAGAACGTTGCCTTTACCAGTTCTTTTTGTTTGATTTTGATACCTTGATGCATCACTTGAGCAGCCTAGTTTGACTTCTCCCAAGTCAGGTCTCAGCTGTAGCATTTCATCCTTCTCATGCATCTTTTACTGAAATATTAACATTCAACAGATGTCTCTTTGCCATAATAGTAAAGTAATGACACTGAATAATGCGATCCTTCTGGCAAGAAATAGAGAAGAAGTTTGGGGAAAGAGGTAGCATGATGTTAGCATAGCTTCTGGAACAAGACTGTCTGGGTGTGTATCCTTACTAAGGGTATGATCATGTTAACCTCTATGTGGCCTCAACTTCCTTATCTGTAAAATAGAAACAATAATGGCAGTATTTACTGTGTTGGGCCATTGTCAAGATTAAATTGAAATGATAGGTAACGTGCAGGGAAGAGTGCTCAATACAAAATTTTCAAGGAATCGCAGTGATTACTGCTTTTTGGAATTACCTAAATAAATCATGGCATTATAGTGGCCCTCTACTCATCCAGGTGTTGCTAGGTTCTGCCAACACAGAAGACATGAGATGTGGATTCGATCTCTGAGTTGGGAAGATCCCCTGGAGGAGGGCACGGTAACCCACTCCAGTGGGTATTATTGCCTGGAGAATTTCATGGACACAGGAGCCTGTGGTGCTACGGTCCAGGGGATCACACAGAGTCAGACACAGCTTAAGTTAATTAGCATGGGCATGCACTACTCATCAGTAGGGGATGTAAGATTAGGCCTAAAAGATCAAACCTAAAAGATGGAAACACATCTAGAACACCCATATCTGTAAATTTATCTTTAAACTCCACATCATGGGATAAGTAGTTAAAACAATTGATATTCAGTCGCTCAGCTATAAATATGTGTCTTAAGGGAAGCACTTTCACTCTTTAGATAGAGCTAAGCCTCCAGAAATGACCTGAAGACAGCATCATTTATTGCTGAAATCTAGCTAAACTTAACTTGTTGTATCTCATCTTTCCTTTATAGTATGTGGGAAAAAAGTTCATCCATTAACTTGGGTAGTCTTTTACCCTCTCTTCTTGGTACTTTAAATGAGGCTTTTTCTATGTGTGTGGCAAATCCTCATTCTATTAGTAAAATGTAAATTGTTTTCATAATTAAACTTAGATAAAACAATAATCAGTGAGTGGATGTATAAAAATATCTTAGCTTTTTAGTTGTTTTGTTTGTATAAAGTTGTACACACAGTGAAATCTGAGATCATAATTCTTAAATCATATTTTATACTAACTGCCTTATTTTTGCATTGATATGCAAAGTATTTTTTTCAATTAAAAAAAGTATTTGAAATATAGTTGATATATTAATAAAAAGGTGTGTTAGTCTCTGGTGTATAACAAAGATTCTTTTTTAAGATTATGTTTGATATAGGTATTACATGTTATTGGGTATAATGCCCTGTGCTAGACCATAAATTATTGCTGCTTATCTATTTCAGGTCTAGCCATTTGTATTTGTTAATCCAAAGCTTTCCCTCCCCTTTCACTTTGGATAATCATAAGTCTGTTTTCCATGTCTGAGGGTCTGTTCCTGTTTTGTGAAACGCATTGACATGACGTTAGTCACTCAGTCGTGTCCTACTCTTTGCAATCCCATGGACTGTAGCCCACCACGCTCCTCTGTCCATGGGATTATCCATGCAAGAATACTGGAGTGGACATTCTCTTCTTCAGGGAATCTTCCCAACCCAGGGATCAAACTGAAGTCTCCCACATTGCAGGCAGATTCTTTACAGTCTGAGCCACCAGGGAAGCCTATTCCTATTTTATATATACATTCAATTGTATTACTTTTTAGATTCCACATATGAATTATATCATATAGTATTTGTCTCTATCTTGGCAATATTTCATTCTCTTTTATGGCTAAGTTATATCCCATTTTGTGTACATGTGTGTGTGTGTGTGTTTGTGGCATATGTTAAAATCGCTTCAGTTGTGTCCTGACTTTTTGTGACCCTATAGACTGTACCCTGCCAAGCTGCACAATCCATGGGGTTTTCCTGACAAGAGTACTGGAGTGGGTTGCCATGCCCTCCTCCAGGGGATCTTCTCAACCCTGGGCTTAAACCCACATCTCTTTCATTGGCAGGTGGATGGATTCTTTACTGCTAGTCATTAGCACCACCTGGGAAATGTGTGTGTGTGTGTGTGTGTGTGTGTGTGTGAGAGAGAGAGAGAGAGAGAGAGAGAGAGAGAGAGAGACCTTAGTCGCTCAGTTGTGTTCAACTCTTTGTGATCCTTTGGACTGTAGCACACAAGGCTCCTCTGTCCGTGGGATTTTTCAGGCAAGAACACTAGAGCAGTGATAGCTTATGGTGAATGCTGTCAGATTTATGGTCTCCGAAAAAGATTTAGCTTCAGGACCAGGGACCAGGCTTGATCCCTCAAGAGCTTTGTGTAGCAGAGTTTTACAAAAGTGAAAAAGGGACACAGAAAGCTTCTGACACAGACATCAGAAAGGGGATGAAGATTGCCTGCTTGCTAGTCTTAGCAAGGGAGCTATATACTTTTTAAATTAGTCATTACAACAAATCAAAAGATTGTTTCAAGGTTGTAAAGATCTTACCAGATCCACTCCCACAATTTACATTTTAAGATGACAGGATTAGAATTAATAATAGAAAGATCTTACCAGACCCACTCTCATAATATACATTTTAAGATAACAGGATTAGTCAGAAAGTTCTCAGGAAGGAGACTGTCCTCAAGCAGAATACTTCCCTGATGGCTCAGACGGGAAAGCATCTGCCTACACTGCAGGAGTTCAGTTCAGTCGCTCAGTCGTGTCTGACTCTTTGTGACCTCATGAATAACAGCATGCCAGGCCTTCCTGTCCATCACCATCACCCGGAGTTCACTCAGACTCACATTTATTGAGTCCATGATGCCATCCAGCCATCAANATGACCCCCCCGTCTTGGGTTGCCCCACAGGCATGGCTTGGTTTGATTTAGTTAGACAAGGCTGTGGTCTTAGTGTGATTAGATTGACTAGTTTTCTGTGATTATGGTTTCAGTGTGTCTGCCCTCTGATGCCCTCTTGCAACACCTACCGTCTTACTTGGGTTTCTCTTACCTTGGGCCTGGGGTATCTCTTCAAGGCTGCTCTTGCAAAGCACAGCCACTGCTCCTCACCTTGGACAAGGCGTATCTCCTTACCACTGCATTTCCTGATATTCAACGTGGGATAGCTCCTCTAGGCCCTCCTGTGCCTGGGCAGCCACCACTCCTCGGGTTGCTCCTCCCGGCCTCTGGACCTGGCCTTGGGCATGGGTGGTTCCTCCCAGTTGCCGTCCCTGGCCTCTGGCTCAGGGTGACTCCTCTAGTTCACTGCCCCTGGTCTCAGGTGTGAGGTGGCTTCTCTTGGCAGCCCCATCCTTGGACGCGAGGTGTCTCCTCCCGGCCGCCACTGACCTTTGACACAGGGTAGCTCCTCTCAGCTACCGCCCCTGACCTCGGATGCGGGGTAGCTCCTCCCAGCCGCCACTGACCTCGGACACAGGGTAGCTCCTCTCAGCTGCCGCCCCTGACCTCGGACGGAGGGTAGCTCCTCTCGGCCATGCTTAGTGAGCCGGCTCGCAGCCACCTGCGCTTAGTGAGCTGGCTCGCAGCTGCCGTAGGTATGTGTGTGTGTGTGTGTGTGTGTGTGAGTCCTGGAAGATCTCAAAAAACAGCCTATCTCAAAAAGGAGTATTTTCTTGAGCATTTCCTATGTACCAATCTTGGTACTTATAGCAAAGAGAAGGGCTACCAAGGAAGCCCTGGTGGCAGTGGTCTGATATTTTATAGGAATTGAAATTGTTTTTTTTTTTTTTTTTTCACTACCAGAACCTCCTCCTTTGATCTCACTTTGTAATTGGAAAACCAGAGCTAAGCTGTCATTCCTAGAAACCATTGGGCTTTATTTTAAAGTTGTCTTTTTAGAACTTATTTTTTGGTTTTGTGGTGCAATAATATTTAAGTGCTTTAGAAAGAGTTTTTGATAATCTCCAAAGACATTTTCATTAGTTGAGAAACCCATACAGGCAGGGAGTCAGGAGACCTGGTCTGATATTGACATGCTGTGTGACCTTAAGTTTCATTTTCCTTGTGGATTAAGTAATAATATCTAACCTTTATTGAGCAATCACTATGTACCAAGCACTATTCTAAGTGCTTTATATAAATATTGCATTTTTATATACTCATTTAAGACACACAACAATAGCTATTATTATCCTCATTTCAAAAATAAAGAAATCAGGACCTGGAAAGCTTAAGCAACTGGCTGAGGGTCAGAAATGAAGCAATATGTGACTCAAAAGCTTGTGCCCTTAACCCCTACAGTATACTGCTTCAATAAAATGAGCAGATTGGATTATACCAGTATTTCCTAAACTTTGTTCCTAGTGACTACTAGACCCACAAGATAAGTTGTTAAAAAATAAAAAGATTCTAAGGTAAAATATATTGACACTTCAAACACTGGAGATTGCTAATGAATTTTCACCTATTAAAGTCTCTGAGAAACCCTGTGGTACAGAAACCTACTTATAAAGCCATATTTCCCTAGCCTGACCACAGAACTCTGTGTGTGTATGTGTGTGTGTATATTTGCATGTGCACATGCATGCACACCTATTAACATCCTGTGGAATGAAGCTTTATAGAATATGTTTTGAGAAATACTGGTGTTAATCTGGAAGATTCATTCTAATTCTTAAGTGCTTCCAGCACTTAATAATGATAGGTATGTGGACTGTAAAATGCAGTATTCCTCTATGAATATCAATTTTTTTTAACTGGAGGGTTGATGAAAATTGGGGGGTGGTGAGGCATAAATTCAAGGCTAGTCTATGGTGCATTTTTAACACTTGCTTTAAATGACCTTGTATATCTTGACACAAAGTACTTCATTTGCCCTTCACCTTTTCCTTTCCTCCTCCCTACTCTATTATGTATTTTCTCACTTAATACTTAAAATAAGAGACCTTAATCAGAGGTGCTTGTTGTGAAAGTAGGAGAAAGTTTTTTAATATATGCAGAGTTCATCAGTTGTTTTCATGATGATATTCTTTGTTGTCAGAACTGATGCCGCATGGAGTAGGGCTTATGTGGAACATGAGCTGTTAGATATCATCATGCTATTGGTCCTCCTGGAGCCAGATGTCCTATCTTTTATTTTTGCAGTATTTCTGATTTACTATCAATAATTGTGGCAAACAAGGATAATGAATAGATTTAGAGACCTCTGAAGTGTACCTAATTTCCTTCTTCCCTTCCTGGAAGGGAAAGGGGAGAAAAACATGGTTTATGGTCTGTAGCTTCTCTAAGAGCAATGATCTAGTAAATGTCTGCATGTTCTGTTTATAATCCCGGTGTGCAAAACTAAGAAAGCAGCTGGGTGGCCCTACTGGGAATTAGAGTCTCTGTAGTACTTAGTGTCGGTCATTTTCTTCTCTCTTTGTTTTCTCTCCATCTCTCTCTCTCTCTCTCTCTTTTACTCTTCATCTCCTCCCTTCTTTCTCTCTCCTTTTTCCTCTTTCTCCCTCTCGTTCCCCCCTCTTTCCTTTCTCTTCCCTTACCCTCTTGTTATGTCTTTTAAGTCTCTTTCCTGCATTTCTTTTTCTCTTTCCCCTGCTATACACACACACACACACACACACACACACACACACACACACACGAAAAAAGCACACCAGGCAGAGACACTCTTACTTAGAGTGTCTTAGAACCAGAGGTGTCCCTGGTGTCCCTGGTGCCCATGAATGGAGAGAAAGGGGTGGGTCTGAGTAATTGCAGGTATAAAAGTTCCCACCTGCTGATAGACACAGGTTCCCTGCAGTGTGAAGCGCTATAGGAAGTTCATATTAACAGTTTCAATACCAGCAATTTCCCTCTCCTCTGAGGCACTTAATAACCTTCATACATGGACATTGTAGCTTTTTGGTAGACAATGCCCTGGGCCTTTACTAGAACTCCTTTTTTGAGTGACCTATTTTCCCCCTTGTTGAACCTCCTTCCATTCAAAGCTGCCTGTCCTGGGACAGGTAGAAGAGCACTAAAGATGCTTTATAGTTTCAATTTCTACCCTCATCCTCTGCCATTATTTTCCTGAGATGTGACTTCTTTTCCTGAGTGTGAGAGAATGAGCTCCTCTTCCAACTAGCACTGATGTCTTCTATTAACCTAATCACAATATAGTTCCTTCTAGCAACAGCAAGCGTACTTCCTTTTAACTCTGAATTAGCTGAAGCAATTACATGTTCTTACCAAACTGTTCCCTGCCACTTCTCTGGCTCTCCTCTCCTGATAAGCTTTGTTTCCTGGAAGTAATTAAAACCTTTTGCCACTGCCATAGCTGCTGCTGCTGCAACCAACATAGCCACCTTGGTTTCATGGTTTGGCAAAGTATTGGTCTTTACCACCATAGGGGCCAGAACCTCTGCCTCCAAAGTTTCTTCCTATCATAGGTCCAAAATTTGAATATTGATTGTTGTAGTTGGCAAAATCATGGCTTCTGCCACCTCCAAAATTTCTTCCATTATTATCAAACCCATTATAACCATCCCCACATCCACCACCACCATGACTGCCACCAAAGCCACCTCAACCACTGAAATTTCCTCTACAACCAAAATTGTCATTCCCACCAAAACCGTCTCCTCGACCACCACCAAAGTTTCTAGAACCACTTCAACCTCTGGCTAGATGAAACACTAGCCATCTCTTGCTTAGACAGGGTTTTCCTTACATCACAGTTGTGACCATTCACAGTGTGGTATTTCTGAATGGCAGTCTTGTCTATGGAGTCATGGTCATCAGAGACTACAAAAGCAAAGCCTCTCTTTTGACCACATCCCCACATCCACCACCACCATGACTGCCACCAAAGCCACCTCAACCACTGAAATTTCCTCTACAACCAAAATTGTCATTCCCACCAAAACCGTCTCCTCGACCACCACCAAAGTTTCTAGAACCACTTCAACCTCTGGCTAGATGAAACACTAGCCATCTCTTGCTTAGACAGGGTTTTCCTTACATCACAGTTGTGACCATTCACAGTGTGGTATTTCTGAATGGCAGTCTTGTCTATGGAGTCATGGTCATCAGAGACTACAAAAGCAAAGCCTCTCTTTTGACCACTGCCTTGGTAGTTTTGATTTTGATCACCTAAATTTTCCCATACTGTTCAAAATAATCTCTTAGGTGATGTTCTTCAGTGTCTTCTTTATTGTCACCAGCAAAAATATTTTTCACAGTTAAGTGGGCACCAGGTCTTTGAGAATCTTCTACTGAGACGGCCCTCTATGGTTCCACAACTCTTCCCTCCACATTGAGTGGCCTTGCATTCATGGTTGCATCCACCTCCTCCACAGTGGCATATGTGACAAACCCAAAGCTTCTGGAACACTTGGTGTTTGGATCCCTCATTACCACATAGTTTGTGAGCATTCCCCATTGCTCAAAATGACTCCTTAGACTCACTAGTTGTTTCAAAGCTCAAAACTCCCATGAAGAGCTCCTGCAGCTCTTAGGGAGACTCACTTAGACATGACAGCAGTGGAGGGGGAAGTCTTCAACAATGCTTACTCGGCAGTGTCCATGGGCAGAAAGGCCCATGTAATCTTTAGAATCAGTTTGTTGATATGTATAAAATAACTTGCTGGGATTTTGATTGGAATTGCATTGAATGTATAGATTGAGTTGGGAAGAACTGATATCTTGATAATACTGAGTCTTCCTGTCCATGTGCATGGAATATCACTCAATTTATCTAGATTTGTCTTTAATCATAAATTTCTAGTTTTCAGAATATCTTGTAAATATTTTCTTAGATTTTATACATAAGTAATTTTGCTGCTACTGTACATTATATTGTGTTTTGAATTTCAAGTTCCAATAGTTCATTGACAATATATAAGAAATCTATTTTTGTATATTAGCCTTGTATGGTGAAACTTAAGCATAATTGCTAATTACTCCTGGAGTTTCTATTTTGTATATGTTGATACTTCAGTATTTTCTACATAGATAATCATGTGTTCTATATAGATAATCATGTGTTCTATAAAGACAGTTTTATTTATTCCTCTGTATATTCATACCTTTTATTTTTGACTTATTTCATTAACTAAGACTGCCAATACACTGTTGAGAGCAGACATACTTGCCTGGTTCCCAATCTTAGCAAGAAAAATCTAGTTTCTAAGTATGATCTTAGCTGTAGGTTTTTTTGCCAGTGTTCTTTATCAAGTTGTGAAAATTACCCTCTCTTCCTAGTTTGTTGACAGTTTTTATCCTAGATAGGTGCTGGATTTTGGTAAATGCTTTTTTTTTTCATCTATTTCTATCATCTTACTTTTTTTTTTTAATCTTCAGTTCATTACTGGGGTGAATTACATTAATTGATTTTCAAATGTTGAACCAGCCTTGCATATCTGGAACAAATTTCATTTGAACGTGGTATATAAGGGTTTTAATACAGTATACTGTTGGATTTCATTTGCTAATTGTAATGGGTTGAATTCTGTCCCCCAAAAGTTAAGTATGTTGAAGTCCTAAACTCTAGTACTTCAGATTATGACTTATTTGGAGATAGGGTCCTGACAGAAGTAAGCAATTTAAAATGTGCTCATTAGTATAGGCATTGCCTTTAGAATAGGCAAACTAATAATAATTTTTGTTGTTGTTGAGGATTTTCCTTCTGTGTCAGAGATATCAGTCTACACTTTGCCTTTCTTCTTCCTCCTCCTATTCTTATTTTAAGAATATTTGATATAGGATAGATGGGCTTGATAAAGGACAGAAATGGTATGGACATAACAGAAGCATGAGATATTAAGAAGAGGTGGCAAGAATACACAGAAGAACTGTACAAAAAAGATCTTCACGACCCAGATAATCATGATGATGTGATCACTCACCTAGAGCCAGACATCTTGGAATGTGAAGTCAAGTGAACCTTAGAAAGCATCACTATGAACAAAGCTAGTGGAGGTGATGGAATTCCAGTGGAGCTGTTTCAAATCCTGAAGGATGATGCTGTGAAAGTGCTGCGCTCAATATGCCAGCAAATTTGGAAAACTCAGCAGTGGCCACAGGACTGGAAAAGGTCAGTTTTCATTCCAATCCCAAAGAAAGGCAATGCCAAAGAATGCTCAAACTACCGCACAATTGCACTCATCTCACATGCTAATAAAGTAATGCTCAAAATTCTCCAAGCCAGACTTCAGCAATACATGAACCGTGAACTTCCTGATGTTCAAGATGGTTTTAGAAAAGGCAGAGGAACCAGAGATCAAATTGCCAACATCTGTAGGATCATGGAAAAGGCAAGAGGGTTCCAGAAAAACATCTATTTCTGCTTTATTGACTATGCCAAAGCCTTTGACTGTGTGGATCACAATAAACTGGAAAATTCCGAAAGAGATGGGAATACCAGACCACCTGACCTGTCTCTTGAGAAATCTGTATGCAGGTCAGGAAGCAACAGTTGGAACTGGACATGGAACAACAGACTGGTTTCAAATAGGAAAAGGAGTACATCAAGGCTGCATATTGTCACCCTGCTTATTTAAAAGGAGATCAACCCTGGGATTTCTTTGGAAGGAATGATGCTAAAGCTGAAACTCCAGTACTTTGGCCACCTCATGTGAAGAGTTGACTCATTGGAAAAGACTCTGATGCTAGGAGGGTCTGGGGGCAGGAGGAGAAGTGGACGACCGAGGATGAGATGGCTGGATGGCATCAATGACTCGATGGATGTGAGTCTGAGTGAACTCCAGGAGATGGTGAAGGACAGGGAGGCCTGGCTTGCTGTGATTCATGGGGTTGCAAAGAATCGGATACGGCTGAGCGACTGAACTGAACTGAACTCATATCCTCTTAACACATTTTTAAAATACATTATATCACTCTGTATAATTGGCTCCAGCTTTATCCACCTCATTAGAATTGATTCAAATGTATTCTTTTTAATGGCTGAGTAATACTCCATTGTATATATGTACCACAGCTTTCTTATCCATTCATCTGCTGATGGACATCTAGGTTGCTTCTATGTCCCAGCTATTATAAATAGTGCTGCGATGAACATTGGGGTACACGTGTCTCTTTCAATTCTGGTTTCAGTCCATGGGGTCACAAGAGTGGGACACGACTGAGTGACTAAACAACAACAACAAACATTAAGAATTCACATATTTACATACAGGCAGGACCTAAATACTGAAAAGAGATGTGTATAAGAGACAGGTATATATGTACCACAGCTTTCTTATCCATTCATCTGCTGATGGACATCTAGGTTGCTTCTATGTCCCAGCTATTATAAATAGTGCTGCGATGAACATTGGGGTACACGTGTCTCTTTCAATTCTGGTTTCCTCAGTGTGTATGCCAAGCAGTGGAATCATACAGAGTGAAGTAACCCAGACAGAAAAACACCAATACAGCATACTTATACATATATATGGAATTTAGAAAGATGGTAATGATAAACCTGTATGCGAGTCAGCAAAAGAGGCACAGATGTATAGAATACCCTTTTGGACTCTGTGGGAGAGGGAGTAGGGGGATGATTTGGGAGAATGGCAGTGAAACATGTAGGATATCATAAGTGAAATGAATCGTCGGTCTAGGTAGGATGCTTGGGACTGA
>SJXQ01006663.1:0-16064 GCA_006408695.1 Aepyceros melampus | reverse complement strand
TTTTTCCTACCTGTTTTTTGAAGACAATGTTCTGCTTTTCTGGATGTCTTATGTCCTCTGCTCGCATTCAGAAGCTGCCTTGTAGAATTTACTTAGCTTTGAGATGTTCTTTTGATGAATTTGTGTGGGAGAAAGTGGTCTCTCCGTCCTATTCCTCTGCCATCTTAGGCACCCCCCTGAAAGTGTCTTTTGAAGCACAAAAGTTTTACATTTTGATGAAAGTCCAATTAATTTACTCTTTTTGTTGTTTGTGCTTTTAGTGTCAGACTAAGTCAATCTAATCACACTAGGACCACAGCCTTGTCTAACTCAATGAAACTGAGCCATGCCCGTGGGGCAACCCAAGACGGGTGGGTCATGGTGGAGAGGTCTGACAGAATGTGGTCCACTGGAGAAGGGAATGGCAAACCACTTCAGTATTCTTGCCTTGAGAACCCCATGAACAGTATGAAAAGGCAAACTGATAGGATACTGAAAGAGGAACTCCCCGGGTCAGTAGGTGCCCAACACGCTACTGGAGATCTGTGGAGAAATAACTCCAGAAAGAATGAAGGGACGGAGCCAAAGCAAAAACAATACCCAGCTGTGGATGTGACGGGTGATAGAAGCAAGGTCCGATGGTGTAAAGAGCAATATTGCATAGAAACCTGGAATGTCAGTTCCATGAATCAAGGCAAATTGGAAGTGGTCAAACAGGGGATGGCAAGAGTGAACTTCGACATTCTAGGAATCAGCAAACTAAAATGGACTGGAATAGGTGAATATAACTCAGATGACCAATATATCTACTACTGCGGGCAGGAATCCCTCAGAAGACGAAATGGAGTAGCCATCATGGTCAACAAGAGAGTCCGAAATGCAGTACTTGGATACAATCTCAAAAATGACAGAATGATCTCTGTTCATTTCCAGGGCAGACCATTCAACATCACAGTAATCCAAGTGTATGCCCCAACCAGTAATGCTGAAAAAGCTGAAGCTGAATGGTTCTATGAAGACCTACAAGACCTTTTAGAACTAACACCCAAAAAACATGTCCTTTTCATTACAGGGGACTGGAATGCAGAAGTAGGAAGTCAAGAAACACCTGGAGTAACAGGCAAATTTGGCCTNCCCCAACCAGTAATGCTGAAGAAGCTGAAGTTGAATGGTTTTATGAAGATCTACAAGACCTTTTAGAACTAACACCCAAAAAAGATGTCCTTTTCATTACAGGGGACTGGAATGCAAAAGTAGGAAGTCAAGAAACACCTGGAGTAACAGGCAAATTTGGCCTTGGAATGCGGAATGAAGCAGGGCAAAGACTAATAGAGTTTTGCCAAGAAAATGCACTGGTCATAGCAAACACCCTCTTCCAACAACACAAGAGAAGACTCTACACATGGACATCACCAGATGGTCAACACCGAAATCAGATTGATTACATTCTTTGCAGCCAAAGGTGGAGTAGCTCTATACAGTCAACAGAAACAAGACCAGGAGCTGACTGTGGCTCAGATCATGAACTCCTTATTACCAAATTCAGACTTAAATTGAAGAAAGCAGGGAAAACCGCTAGACCATTCAGGTATGACCTAAATCAAATCCCTTATGGTTATACAATGCAGGAGACTTGGGTTCAGTCACTGGGTCAGGAAGATCCCCTGGAGAAGGAAATGGCAACCCACTCCAGACGTAGGAGCCTAGTAGGCTATAGTCCATGGGGTTGCAAAGTGTCAGACATAACTAAACGACTTCACTTTCACTTATTTAATCCTTACTAAGACTAAGGAATGTAGAAAAAAAAAGTTTGTCCTTTCCTCCTGCTTGAGAATTCCAGACCCCTATCTTCTCCTGGAGGGCCCCAGACAGACCCCTCTCTCCTCCTTGGGACTTATCAGCCTACCTAGGACTTGACTCAGTAGGTTGCTGTTTCCTTCTCTCTGAGATCTTCCCAATCTAGGGATCGAGCCCATCTCTCCTCTGTCTCTTATCACCCAAAACTATCACAGCATTCTTAATCAGCTATACCTCAATGCAAAATAAAAATGTAAAAAGAAAAAATAAAAATGACAATTGTTCAACCTTGACTTAATCATGCACTTTAATGTAATCATTGCCATTTTCCCATCCTATCTTAGAAAGTAACTTCCTCACCAGTTGTAAAGTTCAATTTTAGGGTTCTGTTCCTTCCAGGGCTCACATGCATCATAGCAATCACAGCTGTGGGACATGAGGCCAACTTGCCACCTGCTGCTTACATCTGCCAGGGCTTTTCCCACACATCATCCATCTCGATCCACTCAGCTATTGAGGTCACTTGTGCTAATTAAATGCTAATTTTCTTTTTTTAACCATTTTAAATTACAATATAATTAATTTGCAATGTTGTGTTAGCTTCAGGTATATGGCAAGGTTATTCAGTTATATATATATATATTTTTTTTCAGATTCTTATCCACTATATATTATTACAAGATATTAGATATATTTCCCTGTGCTATATTATCAGACTTACTTTTTAATTAATTTTTATTGGAGTATATTTGCTCTGAAAGTTTTTAGTTTCTCTGCAATGTTGAACAGCAAATTGAATCAGCTATATATATATATATATACACACACATATATATACACACATATATGTATATACTATCTCTCTTTTTTAAATTTCCTTCTAAGCACAGAGCATTGAGTAGAGTTCTCTGTGCTACACAGTCGGTTCTCATTACTTATCTACTTTATAATAGATACACTATAATATCAATTAGTGTATATCTGTTCATCCCAATCTCTCAATTCATCCAACCCTTGCTTTCCCCCATAGTATCCACTTCTTTGTTCTCTATATCTATGTCTGTATTTGTGCCTTGCAAATAAGGTCACGGATTCCACATATATGCATTAATATATATTTGTTTTTCTGTTTCTAACTTATTTCACTCTATATAAGAGTTTCAAAGTGTCTGCAAATAACTCAACTGTGTTGCTTTTTATGTTGAGTACTATTCCATCATCTATATGTACCACAGCTTCTTTATTCATTCCTCTGTTCATGGACATTTATTTTGCTTCCATGTCTCAGCTATTGTGAATAGTGCTGCTATGAACATAGAGGGTGCATCTATCTTTTTGAATTGTATTTTTGTCAAGGTATATGTCCAGGGAGAATTCTTGGATTATATATATGGCAATTCTATTTTTAGTTTTCTGAGAACCTCCATACTGTTTTCCATAGTGGCTACACAAACTTACATTCCCACCAGCGGTATACAAGGGTTTGCTTTTCTCCACACCCTTGCCAGCATTTGTTGTTTGTATACATTTTAATGATGGCTATTCTGACTGCTGTGAGGTGGTACTTCATTGTAGTTTTGATTTGTGTTTCTCTAACATTAGTGATGTTGAGCATGTTTTCCTGTGCCTCTTGGCCATCTGTATGTCTATGACTTCTTTGGAAACATGTCTATAGGTCTTCTACCTATTTTTTGATTGGATTGTTTGTATTTGTTTTTGTTGTTGAATTGTATGAGTTCTTTGTACATTTGGGGGCTTCCCCAGTGTCTCAAGTGGTAAAGATCTGCCTGGACTGCAGGAGAAGAGAGAGACACAGGTTTAATCCGTGGGTCAGGAAGATCCTCTGGAGAAGGAAATAGCAACCCACTCCAGTATTTTTGTCTGGAAAACCCCATGAACAGAGGAGCCTGGTGGGCTGCAGTCCATAGGGTCACAAAAGAGTTGGGTATGACTTAGTGACTGAGGATGCATGCTTTGTATAATTTGGAGATTAAGTCATTGTCAGTAACATCAATTGCGAATATTGTCCTCCATTCTGAAGGTTGTCTTTGTGTTTGTTTTATGGTTTCCTTTCCTATGCAAAAGCTTGTAAGTTTGATTGGGTCACATTTGTTTATTTCTAGTTTTATCTCCATTGCCTTGGGAGATTAACAAAACATTGAAACAATTTATGTCAGAGAATATTTTTGCATATTTTCTCTTCTAGATGTTTCATGGTGTCATGTCTTTAAGCCATTTTGAGTTTGTTTTCTTGCATGGTATGAGGGTGTTTTCTAACATCATTGATTTCCATGCAGTTATCCAACAGTCTCAGTATCACCTGCTAAAGACACTGTCTTATTTCCACTTTATAGTCTTCCCTTCTTTGTGGAAGGTTTATTGACTTTAAGTGTGTGGATTTATTTTTGCGCTCTCTATTCTGTTCCATTGAAACATATGGCTGCTTTTGCACCAAAGCCACACTGCTCTTATTACTGAAACTTTGTAGTGTTGTCTGAAGTCTGAGGGAGATATGCTTTCTGTTTCCCCCTTTCAGAATTGTTTGGGCAATTCTGTGTCTTTTATGGTCCCATATAAATCTTAGGCTTATTTGTTCTATTTCTATGAAATATGTTATGGGTAATTTGATAGGCTAAACTGTGATAAACCTATATAGTGCATTAAAAAGCAGAGACATCACTTTGCCAACACAGGTCTGTAAAGTGAAAGCTATGGCTTTTCCAGTAGTCATGTACAGATGTGAGAGTTGGACCATAAGGAAGGCTGAGTGCCGAAGAATTGATGTTTTCAAACTGGTGCTAGAGAGACTCTCGACAGTCCTTTAAACAGAAAGGAGATCAAACCAGTCAATCCTAAAGGAAATCAACCCTAAATATTCACTGGAAAGAGTGATGCTGAAGCTGAAGCTCCACTAATTTGGCCACCTGATGTGAAGAACTGGCTCATTGGAAAAGACCCTGATGCTGGGAAAGATTGAAGGTGGGAGGAGAAGGGGACAACAGAGGGTGAGACAGTTAAATAACATGACTAAATTCATGGACATGAGTTTGAACAAACTCTGGGAGATAGTGAAGGACAGGGAAGCCTGGTGTGCTCCAGTTTATGGGGTTGCAAAGAGTCAGACATGAGTTAGCCACTGGACGACAACAAATTTGATAGGGATCACATTAAGACTGTAGACTGCTTTGCATAGTTTTGCCATTTTAACAGTGTTAATTCTTCTAATCCAAGAGCATGAGATATCTTTCTATTTCTTTGAATCCTCTTTAATTTTCTTTGTTAGTATTTTTTATAGGTCTCAGCATACAGATCATTCACCTCCTTTGTCAGATTTATGTCTAAGTTTGTGTGTTTTCTTTCTTTTCTTTTCTTTTTTTTTTTGGTGTACTTTTGAAAAGCATTGTTTTTCTTTTACATTCCCTTAGTATAGATTATCATTAGTATAAATAAATTCAATTGATTTCTGAAGGCTAATCTTGTATCCTACTCCTTTGCTGAATTCATTTATTAAATCTATTAGTTTTTCTGTGTGGTCCTTAGGGTTTTCTATATATAGTATGTCATTTGCATATAGTAACAATTTTACCTTTTCCCTTCCAATTTGTTTACCTTTATTTCTTTTTCTTATTGGATTGCTGTGGCTAGGACTTCCAATGCTATGTTAAGTAGGAGTTGTGAGAGTAAAGATCCTTGTCTTGTCCCATATTTTAACAGGAAGGCTTTCAGCTATTCACTGTTGAGTACTTTACTGACTGAGCTTGTAATAAAATGACTTTTACTGTATTGATATATGTTCCCTGTATACCCACTTTGGTAAGTTTTTATCTGAGTGGATGTTAAATTTTGTCAAATGCTTTTTCTGCATCTACTGAGATCATCATGTAATTTTTGATTTTTCTTTGTTAATGTGGTATATTACATTGATTTGCATATGTTAAACTATCCTTGTGAACTTGGAATGAATCCCATGTGATCATGGTATATGATTTTTTTACGTGTTGTTGAATTCTATTTGATACTATTTTGTTGAGAATTTTTGCATTTATATTCAGGTAGATTGTCCTGTACTTTTCTCTTTTGATGGTATCTTTATCTGGTTTTGGTATCGGGGTGATGATAAATTCATACAATGTATTTGGGAGTTTTCCTTCCTTTATGATCTTTTGGAAGGATTAGTAGAAATTATTTTTGTATGTTTGGTAGAATTCACCTATGAAGCCACCTGGTGCTGGACTTTTATTTCTAGGGAGTTTATTATTATTATCAAATATTCTATTTCACTTCTAATGATTCATCTTTTCAAATTATCTAGTTCTTGACTAAATTTTTGTGGGCTGTATATTTCTAAAAAGTTGTCTATTTCTTCTCAGTTGTCAATTTTGGGGGCTTAATTCTTCACAGTATTCTCAATTTTTTTGTTTGTTTTTTGTTTGTTTGTTTTTGTATTTCTGTGGTTAGGATTCTAAGAGTCTTCTCCAACACCATGTTGGAATAAATATAACTTAATCATGATGTGTACTCCTTTTTGTGTATTATTGAGTTCTGTTTGCAAATATTTTCTTGAGAATTTTTACATCTGTCAAAGGTAAATAATTTAAAAAAGAAAGTGCAACTTTATTTTTTGCAATGCCTTTCTCTGATTTTAGTATTTGACCACCTGACCTGTCTCTGGAGAAACCTGTATGCAGGTCAGGAAGCAACAGTTAGAACTGGACATGGAACAACAGATGGGTTCCAAATAGGAAAAGGAGTACGTCAAGGCTGTATATTATCACCCTGCTTATTTAACTTATATGCAGAGTCCATCATGAGAAATGCTGGGCTGGATGGAGCACAGGTTGGAATCAAATTGCCAGGAGAAACATCCATAACCTCAGATATGCAGATGACATCACCCTTATGGCAGAAAGTGAAGAAATAAAGAGCCTCTTGATGAAAGTGAAAGCGGAGAGTGAAGAACTTGGCTTAAAGCTCCACATTCAGAAAACGAAGATCACGGCAGCTGGTCCCATCACTTCATGGTAATTAGATGGGGAGACAGTGGAAACAGTGGCTGACTTTATTTTGGGGGGCTCCAAAATCACTGCAGATGGTGATTTCAGCCATGAAATTAAAAAATGCTTACTCCTTGGAAGGAAAGTTATGAGCAACCTAGATAGCATATTAAAAAGCAGAGACATTACTTTGTCAACAAAGATGTGTCTAGTCAAGGCTATGGTTTTTCCACTAGTTATGTATGGATGTGAGAGTTGGACTATAAAGAAAGCTGAGCACCAAAGAATTGATGCTTTTGAACCATGGTGTTGGAGAAGACTCTTGAGAGTGCCTTGGACTGCAAGGAGATCCAACCAGTCCATCCTAAAGGAGATCAGTCCTGGGTGTTCATTGGAAGGACTGATGTTGAAGCTGAAACTCCAGTACTTTGGCCACCTGATGCAAAGAGCTGACTAATTGGAAAAGACTCTGATGCTGAAAGGATTGAAGGCAGGAGGAGAAGGGGACGACAGAGGATGAGATGGTTGGATGGCATGAGTTTCGGTAAACTCCAGGAGTTGTTGATAGACAGGGAGGCCTGGTGTGCCCCCTGGTTCATGGGGCCGCAGAGAGTCAGACATGACTGAGCGACTGAACTGAACTGAGTTTTGGCCTTGTAGAATGACTATTGAAGTGTTGTCTCCTTGTCATTGCTTTGGAATAGTTTAAGAAAGATAGATGTATGTTCTGATTTATATGTTTGGTAGAATTCCCCAGTAAATCTGTCTAGTCCTGGATTTTTGTTTGAATGGATTTTAACTACCAATTAATTTCAACTTTAGTTGTCTGTCTGTTCCAACTGTTTTCCTTTTCTTCCCACTTATTTTTAATTTTTATACAGTCTATTTCCTTTACAATGATGTGTTGGTTTATGCTGTATAGCAAAGTGAATCAGTTATATGTATACCTATTTCCCCTCTTTTTTAGATTTCCTTCCCATTTAGGTCACCATAGATCGTTGACTAGTTCCTGGTGATATACAATAGGTTCTCATTAGTTATCTATTTTATACATAATACTGTATATATGTCAGATCTGACAGCTTAATTCATTCTTGCCCTTTCTTCACCCTTTTGTATCCTTATGTTTGTTCTCTGCATCTATGTCTCTATTTCTGCTTTACAAATAAGTTTGCCTGTACTAGATTTTTCTAGATTCCACATATAAATGGTATTATACAATGTTTGTTTTCCTCTTTCTGACTTACTTCATTCTGTATGACAGTGTCTAAGTTTATCTATGTCTCTGAAAATAGCACTATTTCATTCCTTTTTATGAAGGGGTCATATATGTAGCACATTTTATTTATCCATTCCTCTGTTGATGGACATTTAGGTTGCTTCCATGTCTTGGCTATTGTAAATAGTGCTGCAATATATATCGGGGAGCATGTACATTTTGGGGTTATGGTTTTCTTTGGGTATATGCCCAGGCACTGGGATTGCTGGGTCATATGGTAGTTCTATTTTTAGTTTTCTGAGGAAGCTTCACACTGTTTTTCTCAGTGGGTTATCTCAATTTACATTCCTACCAACAGTATATGAGCTGTCCCTTTTCTCAACACCCTCTGAAGCTTTCATTGTTTGTAGATTGTTTTTATATTATGGCCATTCTTACTGGTATGAGGTGATATCTCATTGAAGTTTTGATTTGTATTTCTCTTTCTTATTAGGGATGTTTAATATCTTTCATTTTTTTGGTCCATCTATATATCTTCTTTGGAGACATGTCTATTTAAATCTTTCCCCTAATCTTTGATTAAGTTGTTTGATTTTTGGATATTGAGCTGCATGAGTTGTTTGTATATTTTGAAGATTAATCCCCTGTTAGTTGCTTCATTTGAAAATATTTTCTCCCATCTAATGGTTGTTTTTTGTTTTTCTTTCTTGTGCAAAGCTTTTAATTTTCATTAGGTCCCATTTCTTTATTTTTATTTTTTATTTTTATTACTCTAGGAGGTGGGTAAAAAAATTTTTTTCTGTTATTTATGTCAAAGAATGTTCTGCCTATGTTTTCCACTCAGAACTTTATAGTGTCTGACTTTATACACATTTAAGTCTTTGAGCCATTGAATTTATTTTTGTGTATGGTGTCAGGGAATGTTCTAATTTCATTCTTTTACATGGAGATTTCCCAGCATTTTTATTGAAGAGATTGTCTTTTCTCCATTGTATGTTCTTGGATCTTTTTTCAAAGATTTATTAACCATAGAAGCAAAAGTTTATCTCTAGGCTTTCTATCCTGTTCCTTTGATGTATATTTCTATATTTTGTACTTTCTATATATTTCTATATTTCATATGTTGGACCAGTATCACACTGCCTTGTTTTCTGAAGCTTTGTAGCAGAGTCTGAAGTCTGGGAGTCCAATTCCTTCATTTCCATTTTTTTTTCTCATGATTGCTTTGATAGTCAGGTTCTTTGTGTTGCCATACAAATTGTAAAAATTTGTTCCAGTTCTGAAAAATGCCACTGGTAATTTCATAGAGATTAAGTTAAATCTCTAGGTTGCTTTGGGTAGTAGAGTCATTTTCACAATATTGATTCTTTCAATACAAAAATATGTACATCTCTACATCTGTTTGTGTTGCCTTTATCTTCATTAATCAGTGTCTTAGTTTTCTGTGAACAGGTATTTTGCTTCCTTAGGTTTATTCATAGCTATTTTATTTTATTTACATGTGATGGTAAATGAGATTGCTTCCTTAATCTCTATGATATTTCATTATTAGTGTATAGAAATGAATGTAATTTCTGTGTATGAATTTTGTATTTTGAACTTCACCAAATTTTTCAAAAAGTTCTAATAGTTTTCTGGTGGCATTTTTAGGATTTTCTATGTATAGTTTCGTGTCATCTACCAACAATGACAATTTAACTTTTTTCCAATTTGAACACCTTTTATTTTTTTCTTCTCTCATTGCCAGGTCTATGACATGCAACTATGTGGAATAATAGTGGCGAGAATAAGCATCCTGGTCTTGTTTTTTATTTTAGAAGAAATTCTTTCATTTTTCACTATTGAGAATAGTTTTTGTAGGTTTATCATATGTGACCTGTATCACATTGAGGTAGGTTCTCACTATGCCTGCTTTCTGGAGATTTTTTTTGTCATAAATGGTGTTGAATTTTGTCAAAAGCTTTTTCTGCATCTGTTGAGATGATCATTTGGTTTTTATTCTTCAACTTGTTAATATGTTGTTTCACAGTAATTCATTTGCATATATTGAAGAATCTTATATCCCTTGCATAAATTCCACTTGATCATGGTGTGTGATCCTTTTAACGTGTTGTTGGATTCTGTTGCTAGTATTTTATTGAGGGCTTTTGTGTCTATGTTCATCAGTGACACTGATCTGTAATTTTCTTTGTCTTGTGCTGTCTTTGTCTGGTTTGGGTATCAGGGTGTTGTTGGTCTCTTACCATGAGCTTGGGAGTGTTCCATCCTCCATAATATTGTTGGAAGAGTTTGAGAATGATAGGAGTTATCTTCTCTAAAAGTTTGACAGAATTCACCTGTGAAAACATCTGTTCCTCGACTTTTCTTTATTGGTTATCACCACCTACTGAGAGCTTTCATATTAGGGAGAGCTAGCCATGTGCTCCTGAGACAGCTGAGTGGGTTCTGGCACCCACTGGTGGAGTTGCTGGTTGCTGAAGCTATAAGTGCCCTCCCAGGACAGCATGGGCTTCCCTTGTGGCTCAGCTGGTAAAGAATCTGCCTGCAATGGGGGAAACCTGAGTTTGATACCTGGATTGGGAAGAACTCCTTGGAGAAGGGAAAGGCTACCCACTCCAGTATGCTGGAGTGGAGAATTCCATGGACTGTATAGTCCATGGGATTGCAAAAAGTCAGACAAGACTGAGTGACTTTCACTTTCACTGTCTTTCTTTCAGGACACCTGAGGCCAACTGTCAGGTCCTGGGGCCCATTGGCAGAATTCCCAGTGGCTGGGTCCATCCATGCCCCTCTGAGTCAGCCGGATGAGTCATGCCCCTCTGTGGCCTGCTTGTGGAATTGCTAGTGGCTGAAACTGTCAATGCCCTGCTGGATCAGTGGGGTAGGGCTCTCTGACCCACTGGCATAATTTCTAGTTTGGGGAGCTATCAACATCCTTTTGGGATAGCATGGGCAGGTCCTTGAGCCCACTGGCAGAATTACCAGTGGTTGGATCCATCCATGTCCCCGGGTCATACAGGGCAGGTCCTGTGAACTGCTTGTGAAATTTCTGACCTCAGGATCTGACCATGTCCTTCCAGATCCATGGGGGCAGTTTCTGGGACCCACTGGTGAAATTGCTGGTGGCTGGATCTGTCTGTGCTCCTCCAGGTCATCAGCAGTGGGTTCTCTGACCTGCTGAAGGAATCTCCAGTTTTGGAAGCTGTCCACACTCTCTTGGGACAGCATGGGTGGGTCCTAGGCCATTCATGGGAATCCCTGTAGCTGGACCATCCACTCTCCTCCAATTCAGCAGTGACAAGTCTACTAGTAGAATTGCCAGTGACTAGATCTGTCTGAACCCTTCTGCATCAGTAGGGGTGGGAAGAACTTCTAGTTTTGGGATCTGTCTGTGCCCTTCCAGGTCAGTAGGGGTAAGGCCTGGCATCTGCCTGCAGGCCTAGAAGAGATGGCCAGTGTCCACTTCTGGAGCCCAAGATGGTAGAGGCAATTCACGCTAGTCCCTGGAGATACTATAGGCAGAATCCTGTTGCCTAGGAGTTCTCATAAGGAAAGAAGCTTGAATGGTGGTCCCAGCCTTTCCTTGTTCTTCTCCCAGTAATAGTGCCTTGACTCTGGTGGGGCAAGTCTTCTTCCTAGTATACCCTCAGTTGCCATAGCTTGAATTTTGCAGGCTGTTTCTATACCTAACGTGGTCCTTTCCCTGCAACTGGGTTTTGGAATTTGAGCTTCAGCACCCACCCCCACCCTGTGTACAGAGGAATGTCTCAGGTTGGAGAACACAGGCCAACCCACTGTGTAGGTTACTTACTCCATTTTGCCTTCTACAAACAAGTTGTTGCTTTCCCCCTTTCAGGCTGTAAAACTGCCCCCTCCAGTCTAATTTCTCCACTGGTGAGAAGCCTTCTAAGGTGTGGAAACATTTCCTCTTTCACAGTCCCCTCCCCAGATGGGCCCCATCCTGACTCCTTTTTTTCTTTTTTTTGCTTTCTGTCCTACTCAGTTATGTGGAGGTTTTCTCGTCTTTTCAGAGGTCTGAGGTCTTCTCTAGGCATCCAGTAGCTGTTCTATGTGAATCATTCCACTTGTAGATATATTTTCAATGTTTCTGTGGAGAGAGTTGAACTCTGCTTCTTACTTGATCTCCCTCTAAAACTGTTTTTTTTTTTTTTTTTACTCAGTTTTGCCAGGCTCTATGTTTCTAGAAATTTGTCCGTTTCTTTTAGGTTGTCTAATTTGTTGGTATATAACTGTCCATAATTGGTTTTTATGGGGTTTTTTTTGGTATCACTGTGATGATGATTGTTATTTCTCCTCTCTCATTTCTTATTTTGTTTATTTGAATCATCGCTCTTTTTCTTCTTGATGAGTTTTGCTAAAGACTTGTCAATTTTGTTTTTCATCTTTTCAGCAAACCAGGGGTTGATTTCACCTTTCCTGTTGTGCTTTGGTCTCTGCTTCCTCTCTGATTTGTATTATTTCCTTTCCTCTGCTCACCTTAGGCTTTGTTCTTTTTCTGATTCTTTAGGTCCGGGTTTAGGTGCTTTTTTGAGATTTTTATAGCTTCTTCAAGAAGGCCTGTATCTCTCAGAATTGCTTTTTCTACATCCCATAGATTTTGTGAAGTTCTTTTGTCAATATTATTTGTCTCAAAACATTTTCTGATTTCTTTGATTTCATCACTGACTCAGCGGTATTTTAGTAGCATGTTGTTCAGTCTCCACACTTTTGTTCTTTTCCTATTTTTCTTTCTGCAGTTGATCTTTATTTTATAATACTGTAGTCAGAAAAGATGCTTTGTATAATTTTTCTCTTTACTTTCATTGAAATATTGTTGATTTAAAATGTGTTAATTATAAGTGTACAGCAAAGTGATTCATCTATATATACACACATACACACAGATGCACATAAATACATTCAGATTATTTTCCATTATAGGTTATTGCAACATATTGAATATAGTTCTCTGTGCTATATAGTATGTCTTCATTGATTATCTGTTTTGTATATAGCAGTGTGCATCTGTTAATCCAAAGTGAAGTGAAGTCGCTCAGTCATGTCTGACTCTTTGCAACCCCGTGGACTGTAGCCCACTAGGCTTCTCCATCCATGGGATTCTCCAGGCAAGAATACTGGAGTGGGTTGCCGTTTCCTTCTCCAGGGATCTTCCTGACCCAGAGATCGAACCCGGGTCTCTTGCACTGCAGGCAGACACTTTACCCTCTGAGCCACCAGGGAAGATATTAATCCAAAACTACTACTTTCTTGGGAGGAAAGAGTGGGCAGGAATAAAGTTAATCCAAAACTACTACTTTATTCCTGCCTACCCTTTCCTCCTAAGAAAGCTGCGTTTTGGAGATTCTTAGGATGTTTTTAATCTAGTTACCCACTCAGTCTTTTGATTAAAGAAGTTAGTTTATTGACATTCAAAGTAATTATTGATAGGTCTGCCTTTTTTGTCACTTTATTCTTTGATTTCCATTTGTCTTTGCAGGTTTTGTTCTTTTATGGTTTGATTAGTTTCTTTTGATTAGTAATAGTCTTAAGTTCTTTCCTTTTAGGTTTTTTTGAATCTATTGTATGTTTTTGATTATGATTACCATGGAGTTATGTATTTTTTCTCATAACTATACCTACTTGCTTTAAACTGATGAGAAGTGAAGTTGCTCAGTCATGTGTGATTCTTTGTGATCTGATGGACTGTAGCCTACCAGGCTTCTCCATCTGTGGAATTTTCCAGGCAAGAGTACTGGAGTGGGTTGCCATTTCCTTCTCCAAGAGATCTTTCAAACCCAGGAGTTGAACTCAGGTCTCCTGCATTGCAGGCAGATCCTTTACCCTCTGAGCCACTAGGGAAGCCCTTTAAACTGATAATTTTTAAATTTAAACACATTCTAAGCAATTCACAGTTTTTATCACCCTCAGCCACATTTTTTTGATTTTGATGGTCTATTTTACATCATCTTCAAGTTTATCCTTTTACTGTTTAGCTATAATCACTTTTACAATTCTTTTTGTTGTTGTTGTTTAATCTATGTACTGGTTTGTTTAAGTGATCTTCAATCCTTACTATATATTTACCTTTCTTACTGGAATTATCCCTTTCCTATAGTTCCCTGTTGCTTTTCATTAGAGAAGAACTTTCAACATTTCTTTTATGTAATGCTATGGACTTCCCTGGTGGCTCAGATGGTAAAGCGTCTTTCTACAATGTGGGAGACCTGCGTTCAAGCCCTGGCTTGGGAAGATCCCTTGGAGAAGGAAATGGCAATCCACTCCAGTACTATTGCCTGGAAAATCCCATGGACAGAGGAGCCTGGTAGGCTACAGTCTATGGGGTCGAAAACAGTCAGACACGACTGAGCAACTTCACTTAGTAATTAATTCTTTCTGCTTATCTGAGAAATCCTTTCTCATTCTGTTCTAAATGGTAATCTTGCTAGGTAGATTATCCTTTGCATTCGCACCCTTCCCTTTTAGCCTATTAAATACATCACTCCCTCTGGCCTGCAAAGTTTCTACAAAGAAATCAGCTTATAGCCTTATGGGTATTTCCTTTTAAATGACTCTTTCTCCTGCTGCTTTACAATTCTCTACCTTTAACTTTTGTAATTTTAATTATGATATGTCTTGGCATGGATCTGTCTGGTTTCATCTTGTTTGGAACCCTCTGACCATCTTGTCCTGGATATCTGTTTCCTTCTTTGGCGTGAATATTTTTAGCCATAATTTCTTCAAATACTTTTTGATCACTTTTCCTCTCCTTCTGAAACCCCAATTATACATAAGTTGGCACATTTTATATCATTAACAGAGCTAATATGTTGCTTTCATGTTTTTTACATTTTTTGTTGTGCTGTTTTGATTGGGTGATTTATGTTATTCTATCTTCCAGATTATTCATTTTTCTGTGTCATTCAGTTGGCTGTTTATTGCTCTGCATTGTTTTTTATCTCAGAAATTAAATTATTGATTAAATCATTATTTAATTATAAATTAATTAAAAGTTAAATTATTGATTGGGTCATTTTCATGGTTTCCAGTTCCTTGTTATAATGGTCTGCATTTATAACAATAATCTTTCTTAATTCAGTCAGTATTTTTATTACCTTCTTTTTGAACTTGATGTCTGGTAATCCCTGAAAGACTAAATAATAAAACAGATTATTTTACTCTTAATTGGGAATAGTTCCTCTGCCTTTTCATTTGATTTTCTCTGTCTTTATAAGTTTCTCTTATCATTATAAATTTCTGTCTTTTTAAACGGTTGTCTCTTGTGCTCTTGAAAGAATATTTTTATGTGGGATCATCCCTATGTAGACTGTGTGTCCAGTGTCTTTGGTGCAAGAGTTGGTTTTGATATGGACTCTAACCATTTCTTTCCTCAGCATGTACTGGCCACTATCAACTTGACAGAGGGGGAGGCTGTTGTTGGAGGATCTAAAGCCTGCATGGGTTGTCAGGTGGGATTTCCTCTCTGCTCTGTGGCTGTCACTACTCTATCAGGGGCAGGGTTCCCTTTCCAGTTGCTTGAGCAGAAACCCTAAATGTTAGGATTGAGCAAGATCTATTCCCCTTGGGTGCATACTGCTGCTACTGCTGCTAAGTCGTTTCAGTCGTGTCCAACTCTGTGTGACCCCATATATGGCAGCCCACTAGGCTCCCCATTCCTGAGATTCTCCAGGCAAGAACACTGGAGTGGGTTGCCATTTCCTCCTCCAATGCTTGAAAGTGAAAAGTGAAAGTGAAGTCGTTCAGTCGTGCCTGACTCTTAGCGACCCCATGGACTACAGCCCACCAGGCTCCTCCGCCCATGGGATTTTATCTACCCCCAGAATACTGGAAATAAAAGCAAAAATAAACAAATGGGATCTAATTAAAATTAAAAGCTTCTGCACAACAAAGGAAACTATAAACAAGGTGAAAAGACAGCCTTCTGAATGGGAGAAAATAATAACAAATGAAACAACTGACAAACAACTAATCTCAAAAATATACAAGCAGCTTATGCAGCTCAACTCCAGAAAAATAAATGACCCAATCAAAAAATGGGCCAAAGAACTAAATAGACA